>OZ012665.1:0-15698 GCA_963942545.1 Oxycera nigricornis | reverse complement strand
ATATATATATGTATAAAAAAATAAATAATACTACCCACAAAATAAATGATAAATAATAAAGTTTAAAATTATTATTTTGAAATCCCTGATAAATCTTTGAATAATTAACTGTTAAATTATAAATTATTTGTCTTCCTATAAACTCAGATCACCCTTGATCAACCCCCTTATAAATTAATATACCTAATGATAAAGGGTAATTAATAATACCAAAAGTAGAAATATAAGGCATAAATCATATTGAACCACAAAATCATGATAAATTATAATACTGATACGATTTATTTATAAAATATAATGAAATATTAGAAATTAAGTAACCTGAAATTGCTCCAACTAAACAAACTTCAGCCGTCAATAATTTTAATGATATAGGTAATACAATTACTGTAGGGACAGGAAAAATTAATCATCTAAGAAGACTCCCTCCTAAAATACTTATAATAACTAACCCTACTATCCCCTTTAATATAACTCAACCTTCATCTGATAAATAATGTATAGAACTAACATTTAAATCTCCTGTTAAAACATAGTATACTAACCGAAAAGAATAACAAACAGTAAGACCAGTAGAAAAAAAATACAAAAAAAAACTAAATATATTTATATAAGATATTCTTACTATTTCTAAAATCAAATCCTTAGAATAAAACCCAGCTAAAAAAGGAAGTCCACATAAAGCTAAATTTGCTGTATTTAAACAAGATACAGTTAAAGGTATATGATAACTTAAGTTACCTATAGTCCGAATATCTTGTGAATTAATTATATTATGAATAATTGCCCCGGCACACATAAATAATAAAGCCTTAAATAATGCATGAGTTAATAAATGAAAAAATGCTAATTTAGGAAAACCTATAGATAAAATTCTTATTATTAAACCCAGCTGACTTAAAGTAGACAAAGCAATAATTTTTTTCAAGTCAAATTCAAAGTTAGCCCCAAGACCAGATATAAATATTGTTAATCCCCCAAGTAATAATAAAATTACAGAAATTAGTGTACCCTCAATTAAAATATTAAATCGGATTAGTAAATAAATCCCAGCGGTTACTAGTGTAGAAGAATGGACTAAAGCAGAAACAGGGGTTGGGGCAGCTATAGCTGCCGGGAGTCAAGAAGAAAAAGGAATTTGAGCACTTTTAGTTATAGCCGCAAGAACAATTAAGGCTCCAATAATTTGTATTTCTATATCAATTTTAGATATTTCTAAATAAAAAATATAGTTTCATCTGCCATAATTTAATATTCAAGCAATAGCCAGCAAAATAGCCACATCACCGATCCGGTTTGATAAAGCAGTTAACATCCCAGCATTATAAGATTTTACATTCTGAAAATAAATCACTAAACAATAAGAAACTAGTCCCAACCCATCTCATCCTAATAAAATTCTAATTAAATTAGGACTAACAATTAATAAGATTATTGACAAAACAAATATTAAAACTAATATAATAAAACGATTAATATTTATATCTTCTATTATATACTCTTTTCTATAATAAATAACTAAAGAAGAAATTAATAAAACAAATGATATAAAAATAAAAGTCATCCAATCCCACAAAAAAGTTATTACAATTATTGAAGAATTTAATGTAATTACTTCTCATTCAACAAATAATCTTAAATCATTAATTAACATAAATAAACCACTAAAAAAACATAATAAACTACAAGTAAATAATCCAATAAATCTAATAAAACAAATAGAAACATAAACCATGATTTAAGATGATTACTCATATCTCTGACACCACAAATCAGAATTTTATTAAACTACTTAAATCTAAATTCATAAAAAACAACAATCTCTTTTTATAATTAATAAATTTAATGGAAATCAATGAAGTAATAAAATTAAATATTCACGAATTTTACCAGACCCTCCTCTATAAGATCCAGAAAATAACTTCCCATGCTGACTATAAGAATAAAGATATAAAGTGTAAGCAGCTCTAAAAAAAGATATAAAAGCTAGTATTACTATACTAATTCAAGACCAACTAATAATTCTATTTAATAAACTAATTTCTCCCAACAAATTTAAAGTAGGAGGAGCCGCCATATTGGCAGAACATAAAAGGAATCACCACAATGACAAACTTGGTATAAAATTTAATATCCCACGATTAATTAATAATCTACGGCTACTCAATCGTTCATAAGATATATTAGCAATACAGAATAGCCCCGACGAACACAATCCATGAGCAATTATTAAAGTATAAGATCCAGAAACCCCTCAACAAGTTATAGTTATCAGCCCTCTTAAAACAATTCCTATATGAGCCACTGAAGAGTAAGCAATTAAAGATTTTAAATCAACCTGACGTAAACAAACTAATCTAACTAAAACACCCCCAATTAATCTAATAGTAATTCAAATATAATTTAAATTAACTCCTATTAATTGTAAAAAAGAAAAAACACGTAATAAACCATATCCCCCTAATTTTAATAAAACACCGGCTAAAATTATTGACCCAGAAACCGGGGCCTCAACATGAGCTTTAGGTAATCATAAATGAACTATGTATATTGGTATCTTGACAAGAAAAGCTAAAATTATACAAAAATAAAAAAAATTATAATAATAATTAGAATTTATTAATAAATAAAAATTTATTGTTCCTTCCATATGGTATAAATAAAAAATTCCTAATAATATAGGTAACGAAGCAAATAAAGTATAAAATAATAAATATAGCCCAGCTTGAAGTCGTTCAGGTTGATATCCCCAACCTAAAATAAGAAAAAAAGTAGGAATTAAACTTCTCTCAAAAAATAAATAAAATATAAAAATATTTGTGCTTCTAAAAGTTAAGTACAAAAAAATCATTAAAATAATTAAATTAAAAACAAATAAATTAGAATAATTATTATTATTTAAAACAGAACTACTAGCTATAATTATTAAAGCAATAATTCAAATTCTTAATAAAATTAAACCGTAAGAAATTATGTCCGCCCCTAAAAAATAACTAATACTAAATCAATTAAAACTATAAATATTTATAGTAATAAAAATAAAACCTAAAAAAAATAAAAAATTCTGCACCATTCAAAATTTAGATTTATTAAAACTTAAAGGAATTATAAATAAAAAAAATAATAAATACTTTAACATTTTAAAATACTAAATGAATTAAAATAATCATTACCGTGAGTACGAATTATTCTTACCAAAATAGATAACCCTAATGCTCCTTCACAAACTCTAAAGGTTAAAAACATTATAGTAAAATATATTTCGTTACTAAAATAATTTAAATAAACAAATAATAATAAAAATCTTCTTAATACAATAAATTCAAGACTTAATAACATAGATAACAAATGCTTTCGATTAGATACAAAAACAATACATCCTATAATAAACAAAATCAAAGGTATACAATAAGAAAGTATTATCATTAGTTTTAATAGTTTAATAAAAACATTGGTCTTGTAAGCCAAAAATAAGTTTCAGACTTTTAAAACATCAGAAAAAAAGAAACTCTTTATCATTAATCCCCAAAATTAATATTTTTAATAAACTATTTTCTGTAATTATTCAGTTTGTTTTATATTTCACATCACTAATTTCAAGTATTATTTTTATACAAATAAACCATCCCTTAGCAATAGGATTAATACTATTAATTCAATCATTAGTAGTATGTCTAATTACAGGATTAATATTTAATTCATTTTGATATTCATATATTTTATTTTTAATTTTCCTGGGGGGACTTTTAATTTTATTTATTTATGTAACCTCCCTTGCTTCAAATGAAATATTTAGATTTTCAATAAAAATTTTTAGACTAACAGGAAGATTTATAATAATTATAATACTAGTTATATTTACAATAGATACTACAATTACGTCTACTTTATTTGAAAATGATAATATAAATAATTTAACTAACATAATTAACTGCCTGCCAATTAACAGCTTATCTTTAGTAAATTTGTATAATTTTCCTAATAATTTAGTTACTATTATACTAATAAATTATCTATTATTAACATTAATTGCAGTAGTTAAAGTAACTAATTTATTTTACGGACCATTACGACCTATAAATTAACTAATGAATAAACCTATCCGGTCAAATCATCCCTTATTTAAAATTGCTAATAATGCATTAGTAGATTTACCTACACCAATTAATATCTCATCTTGATGAAATTTTGGATCTCTTTTAGGATTATGTTTAATTATCCAAATTATAACAGGATTATTTCTAGCTATACATTATACAGCAGATATCAACATAGCATTTAATAGAGTAGCTCACATTTGCCGAGATGTAAACTATGGATGACTACTACGAACTGTCCATGCCAATGGAGCCTCGTTTTTTTTTATTTGTATCTACCTACATGTAGGACGAGGAATTTATTATAATTCATTCGTCTATATACATACTTGAATAGTAGGAGTAATCATTTTATTTCTAGTAATAGGGGCAGCATTTATAGGATATGTATTACCATGGGGTCAAATATCATTTTGGGGAGCAACAGTAATTACTAATTTACTTTCAGCAATCCCCTACCTAGGAACAACATTAGTCCAATGAATCTGAGGGGGGTTTGCTGTAGATAATGCAACATTAACTCGATTCTTTACTTTTCATTTCATTTTACCTTTTATTGTAGCAGCTATAACTATAATTCACCTCTTATTTCTACATCAAACAGGGTCAAATAACCCACTAGGGTTAAATTCTAACATTGATAAAATTCCTTTTCACCCCTATTTTACTTATAAGGACATTGTGGGATTCATTATAATAATCGCTGCATTGACTATATTAACTTTAACAAATCCATACCTACTAGGGGATCCAGATAATTTTATTCCAGCAAACCCATTAGTAACCCCAATTCATATTCAACCTGAATGATACTTTTTATTTGCATATGCTATTTTACGATCAATCCCTAATAAATTAGGAGGAGTCATTGCTTTAGTTATATCTATTGCCATTTTAATAATTTTACCTTTTTATCATTTAAGTAAATTTCGAGGAATCCAATTTTATCCTTTAAACCAAATTTTATTTTGAACTATAGTTATAACAGTAATTTTATTAACATGAATTGGAGCCCGTCCAGTAGAAGACCCGTATATTATTACAGGACAAATTTTAACAGTAATCTACTTTATTTATTACTTAATTAACCCCCTGGTAACTAATTGATGAGATAGCTTATTAAATTAAAGTTAATGAGCTTGACAAAGCATATGTTTTGAAAACATAAGATAGAAAATAAAGTTTCTATTAACTTTACTAAAAAATATTCAACTAATTAAACTAATTATAAAAATTTTCACTCCAATAAATAATATAAGATAATTTAATGCTAAAGGTAAAAAACATTTTCAAGCTAAATACATTAATTTGTCATAACGAAACCGAGGTAAAGTACCTCGAACTCAAATAAATAAAAAAGAAATAAAAGTTAGTTCAAAAAAAAATATTAATCTATCAATTATACCCCCTAAAAAAACTAAAGAAATCAATATTCTTATAAATAAAATACTAGAATACTCAGATAAAAAAATTAATGCAAATCCCCCTCTTCTGTACTCAACATTAAATCCCGATACTAATTCTGACTCTCCTTCCGCAAAATCAAAAGGAGTTCGATTAGTTTCCGCCAATCTAGAAACAAATCAAATTAATCTTAAAGGAAAAGATAATAGAAAAAATCAAATAAAATACTGATAATAATAAAAATAAAATATATTAAACCCTTCAATCATAAAAACAAAAGATAATAAAATAAGAATTAATCTTACCTCATAAGAAATAGTTTGAGCCACTGAACGAAGTCCCCCTAATAAAGCATAATTAGAATTAGAAGATCAGCCAGCAATTATAACAGTATAAGCCCCTAGTCTTGTACAACATAAAAAAAATAATACTCCGTAATTAAATGAATATAGATCAACTAAAAAAGGTATACATATTCATAAAGACAAAGACAAAAATAAAGAAAATACAGGAGAAAAATAATAAGAAATATAATTTGAAACAACAGGATAAGTCTGCTCCTTAGTAAATAATTTAATTGCATCACAAAAAGGTTGAGGAATTCCTATTAATCCAACTTTATTGGGACCTTTACGAATTTGAATATAACCTAAAACCTTACGCTCTAATAAAGTCAAAAAAGCTACTCTAATTATAACACAAATAATTAATAATAAACTACCTAAAAAAGATAAAATCAATTCAATTAAATTCATTTACTATTTGTAATATAATTACATAATTAAGTCCTAAACTTAATGCACTAATCTGCCAAAATAGTTATAATCAATTATTTAAATTCAATGTATAAAAAATATATTTCAAATACTTGGTCCTTTCGTACTAAAATATTTAAACTAACTAAAGATAGAAACCAACCTGGCTCACGCCGGTTTGAACTCAGATCATGTAAGAATTTAAAAGTCGAACAGACTTATTAAATTGAACTGCTACACCCAATCATATTTCTTAGTCCAACATCGAGGTCGCAATCTTTTTTATCGATATGAACTCTCTAAAAAAATTACGCTGTTATCCCTAAGGTAACTTAATCTAATAATCCCTAAAAAAGGATCAACTAACCACTAATTAGTGTAATTAATTATAAGAGTTAATTAAATCTTATTATCACCCCAATAAAATAGTTTAAAATATTAATTTTGAATTAAACTTTATAAAATTAATATTAACACTATAAAGATCTATAGGGTCTTCTCGTCTTTTAATATTATTTTAGCTTTTTGACTAAAAAATAAAATTTCAAAAATTAAGTTGAGACAGTTAATATCTCGTCCAGCCATTCATACAAGCCTTCAATTAAAAGACTAATGATTATGCTACCTTTGCACAGTTAAAATACTGCGGCCCTTTAAAATTATCAGTGGGCAGGCCAGACTTTAAATTAAAATTCAAAAAGACATGTTTTTGTTAAACAGGCGAATACTTATTAATTTGCCGAGTTCCTTAAAATAAATTACCAACTAATTTTTAATTACACAACACAATAATTATACTAATTTTATCACTATTAATTAATTTTTTTAATTAAAATCAAAATTTAAATAAAAAATTAAATATTATTAAATAATATATAAATAAATATAGTAAATTATAACACCATTACAAATAATTGCTAATTCTAAGCATATACCCAATTATAAAAATAATAAATTTTAAAAATTTAACTTACAGCTTATCCCATAAGTTATTACCAAAAATTTACAAAAAAATAAAAATTATAATTCTGCTTATTTTAAAAAATTAAATTTTTTTCTTTAAAAACTAGGTACCTTTAAAAACGAATAACTTTTCATTTCTAACAAATTATTATTAATAATTTTTTTACATTAAATAATATAATTTATTAGCTCTTTTAAAATCGAGAACATTAACATAATTAATTTATATTTGATAAACCCTGATACACAAGGTACAATAAATAAAATTTTCTTTTAAAATAAAAATTTTTCAAAACTATTTCAATATTCCATTACTGTACAAATTAACTATCATAAAAATTATTTTTTCTATAAACAATACTAGAACATCTATCATTATAATTATTTTTAATATAATAAAAAAAAACAAAAAAAAAATTAATAAATAAATATTACTCAATTTATATTGATTTGCACAATAATCTTTTCAATGTAAATGAAATACTTTGCTAAATAAGCTTTAAACTGTCATTCTAGAATCACTTTCCAGTAATTCTACTATGTTACGACTTATCTTATTTTATATTATAAATAAAGAAATAAGAGCGACGGGCGATGTGTACATATTTTAGAGCTGAAATCAAACTAACAAAATTTATAATTTTACTATCAAATCCACCTTCATAAAAATTTTTCAATTTTTGAAATCCGTTTATAAATAAATTTATTGTAACCCATCTCTTCCTTAAACATAAACTGCACCTTGACCTGATATATTTTTATAAAAAATTAAGAAAATTTATTCTCTAATAAGATAATCTATAACGGCGGTATACAAATTAATAAACAAGCTTAAGTAAAGTCCTCGTGGATTATCGATTACAGAACAGGTTCCTCTGAATAGACTAAAATACCGCCAAATTCTTTAAGTTTCAAGACCATAACTATTACTACTCTAGTATTAAAATTTACATTTCAAATAATGGGGTATCTAATCCCAGTTTATTAATGAAATTTTTTAGCTTCAATAATTTCATTAATAATTCATTTAAAATTAAAATTTCATCTAATAATTTTAATTTAAATTAATTTTAACCAATTTAACTACAAAATAATAAAATTTATTTTTATTCTATGTATAACCGCGGTTGCTGGCACAAATTTTACCAATAATTAATAATATTACTGTATCTAAATTTCATTAATAATACAATAACAATTACTGCGAATAAATATATTTTTAAAAATTTTTAATTTTTAAAAATATTCTCAAAAATATTTACATGTAAAATAAATTATAAATAAATTCCATAAGCAAGAATAAAACCTTTATACAAAATTTTTGTAATATAAATAAACTAAAATTAATCATTTAATTCAATTTAACTAACAAATTATAGAAACATAAAAAAATTGTTATTTTAATTAATTAAAATAATTAAACAATGTTAATAACCCTAATTTTTTTTCCCCTTTAATATATTTAAAATAATATAAACAATTATTAAAATTAAATTAAATTTATAAATAAATAACATAATTTAAATATATTTTTTTTTTTTTTTTTTTATAATAAAATAACTTTTATTAATATATATATATTAATTTATATGTATATATATATATTAAATATTTATTATATATATATATATTTATATAATTTAGATAAACATATAATTTATGTAAATTAAATAATTAATCATTAATAAATTTATTAAATTAATGTAACACTACATTATATATATGTATATATCAACCATTAAATATTTACACCACAATATGTAATACTTACATATTGTGGTTCAAAATTTATTCGGAAATATATAAATAATATAGTGAGTAAATGTAAACATTTATTTATATATAGATCTGATATAGTTCTTCGTTTTTATAAATAATTAATAATACATAAATAAACCAGTGGTGTAAATTATACTATTTATAATAAAAATTTAATATACACCCCAAAATTCAAGTTATTTTGCTAATTTTAAACAGCAAAAATCACGAATTTTACCGAAATCAAAAATTTTTTAGTTGCTAAAGTTCATTAACTAATTAATTTAAATCATTTTAATTTTAGTTTACTTTTTTGTGTTGTTTAAATATAAATAAAATAATTAAATAAAATTATTAACTCTTATTTTTTTTAGGTTAAAAGAAAAAAATGAATTGCCTGACTAAAGGGTTATCTTGATAGGATAAATAAAATAATTTATAATTATATTCATTAATTTATATTTAACAGAATTAAACTGTTTCTGTAAGTATCAAAAACTTATGTGCATCATACACCAAAATATATGTATATATATCCATATATAGATAAACTTATGCCTAATTAAAAAGATAAGCTAAATAAGCTAATGGGTTCATACCCCATTTATAAAGGTTGTAATCCTTTTCTTTTTAATTTTTAATAATTCTCAGAAGATTATTTTTATAATTACACTAATAAGAGGTACAATAATTACAATTTCATCTTCTTCTTGGCTAAGAGCATGGATAGGACTAGAAATTAATCTATTGTCATTCATTCCCCTAATGACTAATAGATATAATTTAATATCTTCAGAAACAGCCCTAAAATATTTTCTAACCCAAGCAATTGCCTCTTCCATTTTTTTTGTATCAGTAATTATTAGAATATTAAAAATAAATAATATATCAATGGCTTACTTATACCAGCTTCTTACTATAACAGCTTTAATAATAAAAACAGGAATCGCTCCCTTTCATTTTTGATTTCCAAGAATTATACAGGGTTTAAGTTGAATAAATACATTAATTTTATTAACCTGACAAAAAATTGCCCCATTAATTATACTTTATTATATTTTTAACTTTTATTATATAACACCAGTGATTATTATTTCAGCATTAGTTGGAGCTTTCGGAGGATTAAACCAATCCTCTCTACAAAAATTACTAGCTTTTTCTTCTATTAATCATTTAGCTTGAATATTAACCTCTATGCAAGAATCCATGAAATTATTTATTACCTATTTTTTATTTTACAGATTATTATCCCTAGCAATTGTTATAATATTCTCATTAACTAAGTCATTTTACATAAACCAGCTATTTTCTGTAATAAATAATTCCCTAATTATAAAATCTATAATTTTTACAAATTTATTATCCTTGGGGGGACTCCCTCCATTTATTGGATTTGTTCCTAAATGAATAATTATCCAACATATTACAACATTAAATCAAATATTTATTATTATAGTACTAATTTTATCTTCTCTAATTACCCTTTTCTTTTATTTACGGTTAACTTATTCAGCATTTATAATTGGGAACATCTCTCAAAGTTGAAACCTTTTTAATATCACAAATTTAAAAATTACAATTTGATGTTTAATTATATCAATTTTTTCTATAATTGGACTACCTTTAATTTCTATATATTTTCTTTAAGGCTTTAAGTTAATAAAACTAATAGCCTTCAAAGCTATAAATATAAGGATCCTCTTTTAAGCCTTAGCAAAATTGCTCCTTTAGAATTGCAGTCTAATATCATTATTGACTATAAAGCCTATGATTAAAAAGGAAACCCTTATAAATAGATTTACAATCTATCGCTTATAATTCAGCCATTTAATCGCAACAATGGCTATTTTCAACCAATCATAAAGATATTGGGACTCTTTATTTTATTTTCGGGGCTTGAGCAGGAATAGTAGGAACTTCTCTTAGTATACTAATTCGAGCAGAATTAGGTCACCCCGGCTCTCTAATTGGGGATGATCAAATTTATAATGTAATTGTTACAGCTCACGCTTTTGTAATAATTTTTTTTATAGTTATACCTATTATAATTGGAGGATTTGGAAATTGATTAGTCCCATTAATATTGGGAGCCCCCGATATAGCCTTTCCACGAATAAATAATATAAGATTTTGAATATTACCCCCGTCATTAACTCTTTTATTAACCTCTTCTATAGTGGAAGCAGGAGCAGGTACAGGCTGAACAGTTTATCCCCCCCTTGCCGCAGGAATTGCTCATAGAGGAGCCTCAGTTGACTTAGCTATTTTTTCACTTCACTTGGCAGGTATTTCTTCAATTTTAGGGGCTGTAAATTTTATTACTACAGTAATTAATATACGATCAACAGGGATTACTTTTGATCGTATACCTTTATTTGTTTGATCAGTTGTAATTACTGCAGTTCTTTTATTATTATCATTACCGGTTTTAGCCGGAGCTATTACAATACTATTAACAGATCGAAATCTTAATACCTCATTTTTTGACCCTGCGGGAGGTGGAGATCCTATTCTATATCAACACTTATTTTGATTTTTTGGGCATCCAGAAGTATACATTTTAATTTTACCAGGATTCGGTATAATTTCTCATATTATTAGACAAGAATGTGGAAAAAAGGAAACATTTGGTTCTTTAGGAATAATTTACGCAATACTAGCTATTGGATTATTAGGATTTATTGTATGAGCACATCATATATTTACAGTTGGAATAGATGTAGATACTCGAGCATACTTTACATCAGCTACAATGATTATTGCTGTTCCTACAGGAATTAAAATTTTTAGATGACTAGCTACATTACACGGGACTCAAATAATGTATTCCCCCGCAATTATTTGAGCTTTAGGGTTTGTATTTTTATTTACAGTAGGGGGATTAACTGGAGTAGTCCTTGCAAATTCTTCCCTTGATATTATTTTACATGACACTTATTATGTTGTTGCTCATTTTCACTATGTATTATCTATAGGGGCAGTTTTTGCTATTATAGGAGGATTTGTACACTGATACCCTCTTTTTACTGGACTAACAATAAATCCTAAATGACTAAAAAGTCAGTTTCTAATTATATTCGTGGGAGTAAATTTAACATTTTTCCCCCAACATTTCCTAGGATTAGCGGGAATACCTCGGCGATACTCAGACTACCCTGACGCCTACACAACATGAAATATTGTATCAACAATTGGTTCTACAATTTCAATATTAGGGATTATTTTCTTTTTGTATATTATTTGAGAAAGAATAATCTCTCAACGCTCAGTAATTTATCCCGTACAGTTATCTTCATCAATTGAATGATACCAAAATACCCCTCCAGCCGAACACAGTTATTCTGAACTCCCATCACTAACTAATTTCTAATATGGCAGATTAGTGCAATGGATTTAAGCTCCATATATAAAGGCATACTTTTGTTAGAATAATGCCAACATGAGCAAACTTAGGACTTCAAGATAGTGCTTCTCCTTTAATAGAACAACTTACATTTTTTCATGATCACACATTATTAATTTTAATTATAATTACTGTATTAGTAGGGTATCTAATATTTATATTATTTTTTAATTCTTATACTAATCGATTCCTTTTACACGGACAAACTATTGAAATAATTTGAACAATTCTACCAGCAATTATTCTTTTATTTATTGCTCTCCCTTCATTACGATTACTATATTTATTAGATGAAATTAATGAACCTATAATAACTCTAAAAACAATTGGACATCAATGATACTGATCTTATGAATATTCAGACTTCTTAGATATTGAATTTGATTCATATATAGTACCAACAGATGACCTTCCAGAAAATGGATTCCGGCTATTAGATGTAGACTCTCGAATTGTCCTGCCTATAAATTCTCAAATTCGAATCCTAGTCACAGCAGCAGATGTTATCCACTCATGAACAGTCCCTGCTCTAGGAATCAAGGTAGATGGAACGCCAGGTCGGTTAAATCAAACTAATTTCATAATTAGCCGACCAGGATTATTCTTCGGCCAATGTTCTGAAATCTGTGGGGCAAACCATAGATTTATACCAATTGTTATTGAAAGTGTCCCAATTCATTATTTTATTAAATGAATTTCTTCACTAAATTAATATTCATTAGATGACTGAAAGCAAGTATTGGTCTCTTAAACCACTAAATAGTAAATTAGCGCCTACTTCTGATGAAAAAATTAGTTAAAAAATAACATTAGTATGTCAAACTAAAATTATTAATTATAATTAATATTTTTTAATTCCACAAATAGCCCCTATTAGATGATTATTATTATTTTTAGTTTTTTCAATTACATTTATTATATTTAACATCTTAAATTACTTTTGTTTTTTTAGTAATATACCTAAACACGGATTAAATAAAACTAACTTAATCAACTCAATAAATTGAAAATGATAACTAATTTATTTTCTGTATTCGATCCCTCATCTAGAATTTTTAATATATCAATTAACTGAATAAGAACTTTTATTGGATTATTAATAATTCCATCCACTTACTGACTTATACCCTCACGGTATAATATTATTTGAAATAATATTTTATTAACACTTCACAAAGAATTTAAAACATTATTAAAAGATTCCCCTTTTAATGGAAGAACTTTTATTTTTATTTCATTATTCTCATTAATCCTATTTAATAATTTTTTGGGGTTATTCCCATACATTTTTACAAGAACAAGTCATCTTGTTCTAACTTTAACATTAGCTTTACCTTTATGAATAAGATTTATATTATATGGGTGAATTAATAATATACAACATATATTTGCCCACCTAGTCCCCCAAGGTACCCCCGCTATTTTAATACCATTTATAGTTTGCATTGAAACTATTAGTAATTTAATTCGTCCTGGAACATTAGCAGTTCGGTTAACTGCTAATATAATTGCAGGTCATTTATTAATAACTTTAATAGGAAACACAGGCCCTTCTCTATCAATAGTACTAATTACTTTATTAGTAATTGGACAAATTGCTTTATTAGTTCTAGAGTCTGCAGTTGCAATTATTCAATCTTATGTATTTGCTGTATTAAGAACTTTATATTCTAGAGAAGTTTAATGTCAACACACGCAAATCATCCATTTCACTTAGTAGATTATAGCCCATGACCTCTTACCGGAGCTATTGGGGCTATAACAATTGTATCAGGACTAGTCAAATGGTTCCATCAATATGATATTTCATTATTTACTTTAGGAACAATCATTACACTACTGACAATATATCAATGATGACGAGATATTTCCCGAGAAGGAACTTTTCAGGGACTTCACACATTCCCAGTAACTATTGGATTGCGATGAGGTATAATCTTATTCATTGTTTCAGAAGTATTTTTCTTTATTTCATTTTTTTGAGCTTTTTTTCACAGCAGCCTCTCACCTACAGTAGAATTAGGAATAACATGACCCCCTATCGGAATTATCCCTTTTAATCCTTTCCAAATTCCATTACTAAATACAGCAATTCTTTTAGCGTCAGGAGTTACTGTAACATGAGCCCATCATAGATTAATACAAGGAAACCATTCACAAACTACTCAAGGGTTATTTTTTACAATCTTATTAGGAGTTTATTTTACAATTCTACAAGCCTATGAATATGTAGAAGCCCCATTTACAATTGCAGATGCAGTTTATGGGTCTACATTTTTTATAGCAACAGGATTCCACGGAATTCACGTTCTAATTGGAACAACTTTCTTAGCAGTATGTTTATTCCGACATGTAAATTATCATTTTTCTAAAACCCACCATTTTGGATTTGAAGCAGCAGCCTGATACTGACACTTTGTTGATATCGTTTGACTATTTTTATATATCTCAATTTATTGATGAGGTGGATAATTATTTATATAGTATAATCAGTATATATGACTTCCAATCATAAGGTTTAATAAATTAATATAAATAATTAATTCAATAAGATTAATAATACTTCTAATTTTATTAATTTCAAGAATTGTAATATTATTAGCTTCAACCCTATCAAAAAAAACATTTAATGACCGAGAGAAGTCTTCCCCATTTGAATGTGGGTTTGATCCTAAAAGTTCATCTCGGCTCCCATTTTCATTACGATTTTTTTTAATCGCTATTGTTTTCTTAATTTTTGATGTAGAAATTGCTTTAATTCTTCCAATTATTCCTATCATTAATTTATCTAGTATAATAACTTGAACCTTAAGAATTTCTATTTTTATTACTATCTTACTATTTGGATTATATCATGAATGAAATCAAGGAGCCCTTGAATGATCTTCATAAATTATAGGGTTGTAGTTAAAAATAACATTTGATTTGCATTCAAAAAGTACTAGTGCAATATTAGTCTTCCTTAAATAATGAAGCGATAAATCGCAATTAGTTTCGACCTAATCCTAGATATTAATTATCCTTTATTTTTTAATTAATTGAAGCCAAAAAGAGGCATATCATTGTTAATGATATTAATGAAATTTAATTTCCAATTAAAGAAATATGAAGATCAAGAAAAAGCTGCTAACTTTTTTCTTTAATGGTTAAACTCCATTTATATTTCTAACTTATATAGTTTAATTAAAACCTTACATTTTCATTGTAAAAATAAAAGTATTCTTTTTATAAGTTACTAAAATATATTACTTAATATTTAAGGGTTAATAACCTCAATAACAGCTTCAATGTTATACTCTAAATATAAGCTACTTAAAT
>CAWWDL010000265.1:0-39849 GCA_963942545.1 Oxycera nigricornis | reverse complement strand
CCTTCTGTTTACTACCAAAATACAATTCTATGCTATACCAAAATACGATTCTATGCTTTACATTAAACTTACTATCCAACAATACAGAATCAATAGTTAAGGCTCCTAGAGATTCTAATTAAACTAGCGAGTTGTTGAATGAGATTCTCTAGTATTTAATGAAATATTATTTGTATGACGTGATAAGAGATATAGTTTTATCTATACATTTAATGAATTTATTTTGTAAATATGTAGAGAATTTGCAGGTCATTTTAGGTTGGATTGTTTATGGTTAGTATAGTAGTAGAGTGATAAAAATTTGCGAGCGGTGTTTCATGGATAACAATTAAGCTGCTGGATGAGTTTATAATAAGAGGAGACTCCGAGTGTGACGTGATGTCTGGAAATTTGGACTCTGATTTTAGTTGTGGAAAAGATGAAAATTAGTAGAGGTAAGCGATGTTATAATATTGTGTGTGTATGTGTGTGTGTGTGTGAACCAATATGGTTAGTTTTAAGATTATTAATGTGAGGATTTGAAGGCTTTTGAAGTTGGGTTAATCTGAGTGTGTGATATGAAAAAAAACGGTGCTTGATGGTGAGTCATGAGAAAAAAAATATACGTTTGCTTATGAGGAAGTTGCGGATTTGTGAGTTGGGCCCGAATTGGCTGTTCAGTATTTTCCTTATACGCGGTTTCTAATATCAGTGTTTTGAAGGAAATGTTTGTATTTGATTTGCAAATATGTTTTGAGTGGTGGATTTTAGGTGGGTTTCAAGATATGTAGCAATGATTTTCGTGAAGGGCGTGGTAAGCAAACTAAATGATTAGAGAGTTGTTTATTGAGGTTTCCCTAGTATTGCTTGAAGTCGTCATTTTAGGTTTTTAACGAGATACATATACAAACTAGTATTTTTGAATAAAACTGATATCTTCAGTCTATTTATACTGTTTTCATTTTTTTATCATTTCCTTTGTTCTTGTTTTTCTTTGAAAAAAAATTATTTTTTTAAATTCATTCAATTTTATTTATTTCAATCTTCCTAGTCTACATCCATTACAATATTATAATGTCCCCAAGCATATGTGCTAACCCCATCTTCCCTTATATATCGCTTATCATCTAAATAACTTAAAGAAACCTTATTTATACATTCAGTATATAAATTGTGAAGCTTAGATCTAAACACGTACATACTACCTCTAAATATCTTTTTTCTAAACAAGCAATCTCTATAATCATCTAAATTTAGTCCATCCATAATAAGCTTCTTTACACCTTTTGCTTTTTTAATTGTATCACCATTTTCTATACTTAAAGAATACATTTTAGCTCTTAATCCTACAAACTCCTTCATGACTTTTCCATTATTTTCGTCTTTCATCATACCCAACACTTTTCCATTTTTCAGCGGAATATTATATATGTTATCTTAAGCGTACTCAGAGGTAGCAAAGTGATCGTCGATATCCGGTAGAATATCATTGTAAAAGTCATTGGTTTGAATAGTGTAAATAAATGAATCCGTATCCATATAGTTGAGAATAATTTTCTCATTATATTTGGGATTCATGAAACGATAGTGAAACTCATACATTTTCAATTTTGATAGATCAAGCACGGTGAAACCAATGTAAGTCGGTTTGTTGGAGCAAGTGAATACTCTATCCACTTTGAAAAGCCGCCATATTAGGGGTAAAAACGGCTGCACTATGAAAATTTGGTTTCGATATAAGACTTCGAGCGCCTGAGTGTCTGCCTCGGCTTTCCCAATCCGTCACAATCTTTACGTCTTTTCTTTTATCAACATTTTCCATCGTTTTGCCATGTTTAAAAGCTTGAAAAAGTTTTTTTTCAAACAAATTTTTACTGGCTTTGCGATATTGTGTATTTAAGTTTATGTACTGCTTCATCCAAGTCGATTGTTTTAAACTGTAAAACTCTATGGACACGTGTCAATTTCAAACCATTCGCAATGCATTGCTGTAGATTTCGATAGTGAATCACATAATTTTGTTTGTTAGTTAAGTCAGTAGTCAATTTCGCAGTTTTCGAATCAGGAGCTTTTTTATTTTCTGCACAGAAAGGTAAATCGTTATGCCCATCGTGTTTTGTTGTCGGATACTCCAAATCAACTTCCAATATGTATCCAATGTCCGCGTCTATTGCAATATTAAGAATGTCAACCTCATCTATATTTTCCCTGAGCTGTTGAAAGCTAAGCATCCGTCAGTTTATCTTGTGGAGAAAATATTTAAAAAATAATGGTAATCAAGCGCTTGTTAAGTGGTTGGGAATCTCAGCGAAACACAATTCCTGGATCAATGTTAAAAATATGGTTCTTTAACATATAAATGCGTAATAAAACATTGTAGTTTGATTGATTGATTGATTGATGATATTTTATTTATTTATTAATCTTATGTATAACTGAACAAGTTTTTTAATTTTACTTATTTTTCTATGAACACTATAACATTCACAAGTGTCTGGTCCACATTTTGCATTATCATACGCCCATGGGCAGCTCACATAATGCTTTCCATATTTGCTAACTTTCTGGGGCATATCAGTGTAGGGGTTTGGGAAACTATAGATGTTTATAAATTCGTCGAAGTGTTCCTTCACAATTGACGCTCGGTTAACACAAAAAAATTGTTTGTAATCCTCAATAGAGTGCCGAAGGTCATTGTCTACATCGTTGTTGTTGTTGTAGCTATTGTTGTTATTCGTCGTCGTTGCCATTTTCAAATCGTAGTGTGTAGTGGTTGGCGGTTCAAGCTATACTCATAGTGTAGGTTTGTTTCATTTTCTTTAAATCCAGAAATTCTATATCGGTCTTATAGTTTGAATCTTCCTGCTTTATATATTCAACCTCGCCATTACTAGGAATTCTTTGAGCTTCAAACTCATGATATTCATAACATGCGATTTTAAGTGAGCGTTTGGAATAGTTGCTGTAATATGTACATCGAACTGTTAATATTTTATCATCGTCGAACTCTAATTTAAAATGCCGGAAAAAATATTTTTACTCTCGATTATTTCCAGCTATTTCCATTTCTTTCTTTATCAAATCTTGCCGAAATCCTTCTATTGCTTCATCGACTGAAACAAATTTTCTCAATTCTTTTTGATAATAATCATGATGACTTCCATTTCTACGAAAAATCTCTTTCAATCCTTCCTCATCTTAAATTTAAAGACTCCATTCTCTGTTTTAATCCGTTTCCAGAAATGGACTATTGTCTACTTATCGTCCCGGGGTCTATTTATAATGTCTTCTATTAAAAAAAAATAGAAAAAAGAAAAACACATTTTTTATTATTATTATTATTATTATTTTTGCATTTTTTAATACAATTTTATGCTGACCTTAACCTACTACAATCTAGATTTTAAATTTTTTTTCACTTAGCTCATATATTTAATTCTCTTAATTTATCTCTTAATTTAGGCAAACTTACTTGACTAGAAAAATGATTTGCTATACTTAAATTAGACAAAAAATCGCTTAGAATAGTTAAAATAAAAAACCCCTTTTTTGCTATGAGGCGTTTGAAAGCTCATAAAGGACGTCTCATATTGGTCTTCATGGTAGAGATCTACATCGAAACAATTCTGGATTCTCCTACCGCCTGCTGCACCTCGATGATAAAAACAAGCTTATGCGCGCCGGTGCCTGGAAATTAAAAATTAAAAAAAAATTTAAGTTTCTTTGAAAATTACCTTTCAATTCCATAAAGTATTCAATTGCTGTTGAACACCTACAACAGTGAATATATTTATTGATGAATATTAGCTCTGTTGCAAGTGTTTTCCTTACAAAATAAAGTGTTCCTGATTCACAATACAATAAGTTATTAACAATTTTTAATTCACTATTATTCACTAATCACACGATCACGATTCACAGTATAATATGTTTTTAACAATTTTAAACCACTGTTATTCACTGATCTCACAATTCACACCAAACAACTGCCGAAAATAATAACGAGACTAACACCGAAGAAACATTAGAAAACTCATTTCATTAAGCAAAAGCACTTCCTTTTATATTAAAGGCAAGACATCCTAATTACCCAGCGGAAACCACAAATAGCAAGGCTATTTTCGAGCCTCAGCAAAAAAAAACATCAGTTTAAAATTTTTTCTCAACGTCTAATTTACCAAAAAATATATATTCCTTATCGAAAATCATTCTAAATTCATCACTCAGACCATATGCTAAATTCTAAAAACCGTAATAAATTCGAATATTTCCTTATTTTCACAAGCGAATAAGAGAATCCAAATCCAAAATCCACCCGAACTTCGTAAATTAGTTTCTTATGCAGTCGTTCTCAAAAAATTCTTTGGAACTGCAAGTCCTTATAGTCATGACTGCTGCAGCTCAACGATAACTTTACCGCATTGAAAAAAACTTAAAATAAAAAACAATGAAAAACAGTTAAAAGTAATCTTTTTAATCAATTATGCGAACGTTAATTAATGAAAAACATTTATACATAATCAAGTCTTTTATTTCATCATCATCATCATCACGGTTTATCTCCTCCTCCACTCTGGTACTCCCTTTCAACAGAATCAACTTGGGAGTTTTCCTTCAACAAAAACCTTCAGATAGCCACTTTTTATACGGAAAGTATTTTTAGCTCTTTCATTCTCCTCCTCTTTTACAAGCATTCTACTGGATCCAGATCTGATATTCTGCTTCCTTCGAACCAATCGCTCTAGCTCCCGTTGAATACGAACCACATCAACATCCTCTCTATTATAATCATGCTGACCTCTATTTCTACGAAACACCACTTTCATTTCTTCCTCCTCTTGCTTTTCGTATTCATTCACATGATGTTTTCTCTCTCGCTCTAAATCATCTATGTCATCGAACGGGCAACCCATTGGAAATCGGTTTTTCGTTCTACTTGCAATAAACCTAGGCAACACTTTCCCACTAGCGTAATTTCGCCACCTAAAGCAATTAAATTTCATTAGAAATATGATATTCTCTATATTAAACGCGTACACATACCTATAACCTCAATTTTTACATGCTGCCAATTTCGAAATGAAAATAACTCATCGAAATTCCTTAAACTGCAATCCTCTCCATGCCTCAATGCCAATACCAGCGACCTCGTACCATCCTCAGGCGTCATATACACCTCCAAACTATCCGAAATAACTCTCGCATTAATAATACGAAAACTGCGCCATACTACTTCACATATGCAATAATAACACCTATCTGATAAACGCTCTATCCAAAACATTGCGTCTTTTTCGCCTCTTATCTAATTCGGGGTCTTGTCTTTTTATATAATTCTATTGTTTATTTTATAAATTCCTTAAGGGTAACCTAATATTATAATTACTATAATTTTGTTTATTTTATATGGCAGAGAAAACATCCGGTCGTTCACAAAAAATTCTTGCACGCTATTCAAATTCCAACGTCTAATCATTTAAAATAGCCCTCACTCAAGCTCTTATCAACATATCGAATTTCTAATTTTGAAATGTTTGTAAAATATTCGAACCCTATAAAAGAGATTACGCAACCGGCAGCAATAAAAACTCACCTTCGCAGCGATAAGAAATGAATCCAGCTGCTATTTTAAAACACATCTCACATATTCATCAATTTAGCCCATCGCTAATCTTTATTTATTATTTCCTTCTTTTATCTTTATCTTTCAAATAAGGGCAATTGTTTACGTAATGCCGATCCGATTTGCAACTAGTGCAGTAATACGATCTTTTGTAGTCCACCTTATCAGTGGAATTTCCGGTGAGTGGCATTTTCGTTTCTGGAAAGTTTACTTGATCTTATTGGATTTCAAGTGGATGGTTATTATTTTTGTGTTTATGGGAATATTATGTGCAGGATGTTTATGTAGATGATTCAAGGTTTAGGTATTTGGGGTAATGTGGTTCAGATATGACTCAGAATTGAGATATGACTCAGAATATTGCATTTTGTTGTCAAATCAGAATATTGCGTGTTGTTGCGAAATTGAAGATGACGTCATAGGTGTTTCCTGGGATATGACTCAGAATTGAGATATGACTCAGAATATTGCATTTTGTTGCGAAATCAGAATATTGCGTGTTGTTGCGAAATTGAAGATGATGTCATAGGTGTTTGCTGGGATATGACTCAGAATTGAGATATGACTCAGAATATTGCATTTTGTTGCGAAATTGAAGATGATGTCATAGGTGTTTCCTGGGATATGACTCTCACCGCGGTTGGGAAAACTCCTTTGACCCTTGACCTTTGACCCTTGACCCTTGACCTTTGACCCTTGACCTTTGACCCTGACCTTTGACCTTGACTTCTTATCACACCTATTCATCAGCATGACTCATCGCGGTTGGGAAACACCTGCCCGTGGGAAACACCTTGACACCGACCTTGACCTTGACTTCTTATCACACCTATTCATCAGCATGACTCATCGTGGTTGGTAAACACCTGGCCGTGGGAAAACACCTTGACACCGACCTTGACATTGACTTCTTATCACACCTATTCATCAGCATGACTCATCGCGGTTGGGAAACACCCCGACAGCGATAAGAAATGGCGCCACCGGTAATCCGATACCCGTGCGAAACACCCCGACAGCGATAAGAAATGGCATCCCAGACAGCGATAAGAAATGGCACCCCAGACAGCGATAAGAAATGGCGCCCCAGACAGCGATAAGAAATGGCGCCCCAGACAGCGATAAGAAATGGCGCCACCGGAAGCGATAAGAAATGGCACCCCAGACAGCGATAAGAAATGGCGCCCCAGACAGCGATAACAGGTGACGTCATGCGGGGGCGGTAATCCGATACCCGTGGTGGCGCCACCGGAAGCGATAACAGGTGACGTCATGCGGGGGCGGTAATCCGATACCCGGAAGCGATAACAGGTGACGTCATGCGGGGGCGGTAATCCGATACCCGTGGGAAAAAAATGGGGACCGTGGGAAAAAGTGTGCCAGAGTCCCCATATTCTAACTACTCAATTGGCTATACGAACATCATCACGGTTTGCAATGGGAAATCGGAAATACAACGTTTACGGAAATGAAAGAATATCTATATCAAAACATGAAGGGTGCCTCAATATATGTGAAAGGCTCGGAGAAAAAACACTGGCTTGGTAGTTTACTGGGGAACACTACCATGGTTTGCAATTTGGACGACTGTTGCTGTCCTAGTCTGAAAACACTGAAAAAGCACTATCCTAAAATATCAACCTGCACTTTACACGATGGATGTTGTGCGCAACAAAACGCATTCCTTCTGAAAAAATTTATTATACAAGAAAATCTAATTGAATAAAAGCACTTTGACCTAACCGAAATAATTGTTTTATTTAAAGAAGTTTTTAAAATACATTTGACTGTTTTTTGGAAATGCAGGTCCTTAAAATCATGACTGCTGCAGCTCAACGATAACTTTGCGGCATTGAAGTCCTCCATAACCTTATCGCTGCATTTTTGGTAACGACCAGGTAGAAATAGCCTCATGATATTGTTTAGGTCTACAACAATAGCTTCGCCGTACCTTCAAAACAAAAAAATGAAAAATAAAATTAATATTATTTCATTTACAAAGCTCTGTCTTACCTCGTTTCCATTCTTTCTGCAGCTGTAATGTGGTATCGTTTTCCAATCTCCAAGTCGGAAATTTTTGTAAATACCAGGGGTTTGCAGCTAAGTAGCTCGTTTAATGAATCCATACTTCTTCGCAGACGATATTGTCACTTGTAACAAAATCTTTATTCACTTTTTATCTTTTGCAATTTTTTATATTTTTTCGACAAGGTATAAAAATTCACTTTGAATGAATACTGGTTTACAACGCAGAATAGCAACTGGAATGATTCCTGTTGGGGTCTTTTCTTTTTATATAATTCTATTGTTTATTTTATAAATTCCATAAGGGTAACTTAATATTATAATTACTATAATTTTGTATTTAGCCCATCGCTAATCTTTATTTATTATTTCCTTCTTTTATCTTTAGCTTTCAAATAAGGGCAATTGTTTACGTTATACCGATCCGATTTGCAACTAGTGCAGTAATACGATCTTTTGTATTCCACCTTATCAGTGGAATTTCCGGTGATTGGCATTTTCGTTTCTGGGAAGTTTACTTGATCTTATTGGATTTCAAGTGGATGGTTATTATTTTTGTGATTATGGGAATATTATGTGCAGGATGTTTATATAGATGATTCAAGGTTTAGGTATTTGGGGTAATGTGTTTCAGATATGACTCAGAATATTGCATTTTGTTGCGAAATCAGAATATGGCGTGTTGTTGCTAAATTGAAGATGATGTCATAGGTGTTTCCTGGGATATGACTCTCACCGCGGTTGGGAAAACTCCTTTTATCTTTGATCTTTGACTTCTTATCTCACCTATTCATCAGCATGACTCATCGCGGTTGGGAAACACCTGACCGTGGGAAAACACCTGCCCGTGGGAAACACCCCGACAGCGATAAGAAATGGCGTCATCCGTGGGAAACACCCCGACAGCGATAAGAAATGGCGTCATCCGTGGGAAACATCCCCGACAGCGATAGCAGGTGACGTAATCCGTGGGAAACACCCCGACAGCGATAAGAAATGGAAGCGATAACAGGTGACGTCATCCGTGGGAAACACCCCGACAGCGATAAGAAATGGCGCCACCGGAAGCGATAACAGGTGGCGGCACCGGAAGCGATAAAAGGTGGCGTCATCCGTGGGGCGGTAATCCGATACCCGTGGGGCGGTAATCCGATACCCGTAGGGCGGTAATCCGATACCCGTGGGGCGGTAATCCGATACCCGTGGGAAAAAAATGGGGACCGTGGGAAAAAGTGGGCTTGAACTCCCTTATTCTATCTACTGAAAACTCACCGGAAAATTGATTGACGAGTTAACGTTATACTATGGATTAGCTATTCGACGAAATACGAGTTCTGTTGAAGATATGAAGACAGAAATTTGGGCTACATTGTATCATAAGTTGTCTACAAATGATAATCCTCAACACGACAAATGCTCTGACTCGTAGTGCGACTGGAAGCAGGCACAGGCATGAAACACGTTGGATGAGTTTCAACATAAACCACCCCTACCTTATATATTTTTCGAAGCCATAAAACCTATTTACGAGGAATTGAGTCGTGATGACTTAATTATACGTTGCTTAGGTGGTTACACTCAAAATGGCAACGAGAGTTTCAATGCAACTGTTTGGCATCTAGCTCCCAAAGTATATTCCAGTGGCAAAACAGTGTTGGAAATGTTAACGGACATTGCTGTTTCCACATTTAATGATGGCCTTATTGGTACTCTGAGAATTATGAAAGCCTTAAAAATGGATATAGGTCCTCAAGTAAAGAATTTTTGCATCGCAGAAGATGCCAGGCGCATACAACGCGCAAAGCGTGCACAAACGGAAAGGGAAAAACAGGTACGCTCTGCAATAAAATCAACAAAAAAAGATAACGAGGAGGCCAATGTTAGTAAAGAAGGTCAGCTTTATTGCCCAGGCATATCAGACTAATGGTACGTATTTATTTTCAATCAATTTTTCTATGCTTTCCTTTAGAAAATGCGTTACCAAAACTAAAACCCGTTTTTCTCAAAACACGTTTTTTAAATGCGGCACGCAGCATAACTCGCGCAATTTTCCCCTAATTCTCTTAAAATTTGAGCGGAATAATCACAATTACATTATCTAGTGAATGTCGTACGGAAATTTTGATAAGTTGATTTTTTCTATTTTTTTTTTGTTAATATTTAACCCGAATTTTTGGGGTCAAAAGGGAAATTTTTTTTCAAAAATTCGGCATTTCTACAAAACTTAAAATTTTTGAAATTCCGTAAGACATTCACTAGACAATTTTATTTGAATCAACCATTATTTTTATTTTTATTTTCAGAATAAATTTATGGCTTTTATCGTGCGTGCCGCTGAGCCCTCCAGCGAAAACATGGATCGGGAGTAAAATAAATGAGCCAATATTTTCTTTTCTTTTTCAAATCAAATGTTTTTTTGTGTAAATAAAGAGTTAATTAACAATTAACAATTTTTTTTTGTCCATTTACTGGCTTGAAATTTTTGAATTTTTTTTAAAAAACTTAAAAATTCCGAGAGGTTACAGTGGTAAAACCCCTTAAGGAACTGAAAGCAACGATTCATACTGCTGAAGAATATATATCGATTGGAAATGATGTCGAAATTTCTATCAAATAACACATTTCAGAGTCAGTGAATTCAGTTAAACTTCATACCTCTCATTTTTCAACGGGAGAAACCAAAAAACTTTTTGAAATTATAAAATAATGTCCTAATTTCTTTTCAGAACCCAATGCCAAGTTGATACAGCCACAGTAAAAACAAAAATTTGTACAGTTAATAACAGCCCTGTTTAATCTAAATCGTATCTCCATCTTATTGCCTTAAAGTTTGTAGTTGACAAAGAAATAAAACAATATTAGAAGATGCCATCATACGGTCATTTAGATCTCCGTATAATTCACCGATTTGGGTAGTTGCCAAAAAATTGGATCCTTCCAATGAAAACAAGCCGCAAAGTGCGACCCTTGAGGTCCACACGGTCAACTTCCCAGTAATATCTAGATAAACATTAAAAATATTAAACACAATAATAATTTTGAAAATAGTACTACTTTAAATAATAATAATGAGAGATATTAATAGCAGTAACAGGAATGAGTTAATATTAATCATATCATCTCTCTTCAAAAACTGATAGGAATGTATAAATTTTATATACATTTGTTACTGTGTTGTGCAAATCAGGTTAAAAAAATATTTTTTATGAAAAAAACCGTAAGTTTGTGCATTTTCTTCTATTAAATTAAAAAAAACGCTGGAACGGATTTTTATAATGGTAAAATATTCGAAAAGATGTTAAAACACGTCAATTGACCCCTTAATGATGCAAATATTATATCTGGTTCGTGAGATATAGTGAATGGAAGAAATGACCTTGAATATCTTGATGACTGTTAATGATTTTTTTATTTTTTGGTTAATGTTTCTTGTTATCATGAGAAAAAGTTTTTAGGACGTTTCTTCAACCATTGCCTGGAGTATATGAATTTTATAAACATTGAATACTGTCTTCCATAAATCAGGGTAAAAATTTATTGTTTATTAAAAAAACCTAATTTTTTGCACTTGTTTTTCTGAAATTAAAAAACGGCTCCAACGATTTTTTCAAAATTCAAGAGATTCACGCAAATTTTAATACGCGTTGATTGACACCTTGACAATGTAAATCGCTTGTTTGGTTCGCGAGATATAACGCATGACAGAAATGACCTTGAAGATCATGATGCCTGTTAATGACTTTTTTATTTTTTATTTAATTTTTTACGTAATCGTGAGAAAAAGTTTTAATGTTGTTTTTACAAACACTGCTTAAAGTATATAAATTTTATAAAAATTAAATACTGTCTTCCGTAAATCAGATTAAAAATTTACTGTTTATTAAAAAAACCTAATTTTTTGCACTTTTTTCTTAAATTAAAAAACTGCGCCAATGATTTTTTTCAAAATTTGCAAGATTTACACAAATGTTAATACGCGTCGATTGACATCTTAACCATGCAAATCGTATGTTTGGTTCGCGAGATGTGTATAACACACGACAGAAATGACTTTCAAAGGGGCAAAACAACAAACTCCCCGACCGAAGTATCGCAAAAACTAATCAGCTCTTAAGATTGCAAAGACGCTACGATTGACACCTTAACCAAGTCGATACAATTTTGTTTACGTGAGTTATGCTCGTAGAAAAATGTGTCCACGAACGTATATACGTACGTACGTACTTACATACACACAAACACACACATACATCTCCCTTTCTAAAAACACTTTATATATACTCTATAGACCTCAAAACGTAAAGAAATGTGAAAAATTTCAATTTCGATTTTCGAGCCGATTACAAGAACTTCCCATATACTGGGAAGTTAATAAGGATAGAATTCTCATTGATTATCGAAAGTTGAATACTATTACAATTCCGGACAAATACCCAATGCCAGAGATTAACAACGTGTTAGCTAAAAGGTTTTTCGATGTTTTAGATTTCAAGAGTGATTTCCATCAAATCGCATTAAAGGAATTTTATATCAATAAAATTACATTTTTAATCTGTCACACCAAATTTGAATTCACGAGTCTTCCGTTTGGAAAACGAAGCAGTGGAAAGCCATTTTGGAAGAGAACCAGTAAACGTGGTAGTGGATGCCTTATATAGGTTACCTTAACCAATCAACATAGCCGCATTATCCACCGTAACACACAACGATGATAATTCGTCACAGAATTTAATACCTATTTTGAAACCTCCAATCAATTCGTTTCGAACGCAACTTATTCTTATTCTTAAAAGATCGTTATGCAATTATTTAAAACATATTTTCATTGAGCCCCAATCCACACAAGAAAAGTTGACTGGTATCTTTAAACGCTATTTGAATGCCACTGCTATCGATGGACACAGTTGCAGTATCGAAAATAAATAATAAAAGAAAATGTCGCTTTGTTTATAGTAACAATCGAAAAATACACATTAACAATATAAGGAACTGATTGTGTGAAATTGTTCACGCGAAATATAAATTTAGTCAACACGGTAATTAAAAATAAAATATAGGAAAGAATACAAAATTATTCAAGACCAAGTTTTATTAGCTTCATTCAATCGTCGCGATCCGGCAAGAACTCAACTCTAACTAACTCAAAATGCTAATTGCAACTTTCTCATGAGCTGCTTGTTTTAAAATATTTGCTTGAGAATTTTCCCAGATGGTTCAGGTAACGTCACGTTACTTGAAGCATCTGTGGTGTACATTGTCCCAGACGGTTCAGGTAACGTCACGTTGGTCACGTTGCTTGAATCATCTGTGGTATACATAGCCCCTCCTCGGTTGGAGTAGAACTTCTCCTGAAGTCTTTGATTTAAAATTGCCTTTTTATTTATTGTCTTGAATTCAGATCTTTAACCTTTTTTCCAAATTATTACAATACCTATAACTATTACAATAATGATTGTCAACGATAGACTAATTACATATGAATCATTTCTATGAAATTTTAAATCTTTGATTTCTTTTGTCTACTCAAAATGTTTAAACACAATATTATCAAAAGTTACTGCTTTAACATAAAACTGATTTAAGTTGTCGTTTGGATAAAAATATTTATTTCTAATAGTTTTCTTCTGATTATGAAAGGTCTCTTCATACACTTTAATTTCTCAATTATAAAATAAGATCAAATAATTTTTAATTAACGTTTTATTTCTGTCATCACAATTTTGAACTATCTTCTCCTTTTCAGCATTTTTTATTAATAAGGTTTCATCGTCTAGAACTCCAGTTTTTGTTTTATTGTTATTTCTTATTTTACACTGGTTTTTCCAAACACAATTTTTACTGAGTTTTAATTCTTTTCACATTAAATCTTCTTGATATGTTAGGACTCTTTCTTCATTTTCTGCAATTTGTTCATTATTTTCTTCAATTTCTAAAAAATTCCATTAGGTAACGGTGTAACTAATTTTAAATCGGTTTGAACATAACAATTACTACTATTGCAATTACTAAGAGTTCATATTTATATATCATAATTCCTAGCTTTGTCAATTTTAATTTATAAAAATCGATAATACACAATTCTAACTCTTGTGCTGTAAGTATACTTGGATGTACAATATTATGCTTTGACGATGCAGTATTATCTTGTATTTGGCTTACTTTGTTCTCTAAATATCTTAATTAAGTACAAAGATTTTCTCACAATTTCATTACTTTGTTTCCTAAGTTCATCGAATGCTCTTGTCATTTTAATTCTGTCTTCTTCTCTTGCTTTTTTTGTGTATTCATTGTATCGTTAAAGTGTGTGTTTATTGTAACTTGTATGTAGACTGTAGTTATAACGTTATTGTTATTTTCATTAACTATCTTTAAATGTTCTAATATCTTCTGTCTGTCGTCATCGTTCATTGTGCCACATAACCATTTTTGTACCGTACCTCCCAAATTTATTAAACCTCTTTTCTTTCTTATATCGTTGGCCATTATGGATTTGATTTTGGCTCTAATTGTATTAATTTCAGTTTGTATTAAATTTTTATTGTCTATGTCGTTTTCCTCGATTTTTGTTAGTATATGATGTATTTCCTTAGGATCAATAATGTGTAATAACGTATTTGTTCGATTAACTATTTCTACTTCTCGCAGATTAATGTGTATATACCCTGCTTCTTCGTATATTGGATAAACTTGTAGTAGCCCTAGGGTTATTGGTGTTGTCATGAGAAATATCATTATGATGCTGAATATCTGTGGATTTCAATGGTTTTTTAATATTTGTAACATGAACATTTTTCAAAGATTTTATTCTATAGTAGGGTTCATTTATGTGTCTAAGTCTTTTATAGTTTCTAATAGGTCCTACTAATCCATTTTCTGTATAACTTTCCCTATTATTATTTCTTTTTTGGATTATACGATTTTTTGTATTATTAATTCTTTCTTGAAGTTTTTCAACCTCTACATATTTTTTAGCTTCCTTAGGGGTTCACCTAATTGTTGAATGATACCGTTCGTTATAGTTTCCTATAGCCATCTGTATCTTCATTTCTACTGAGAGTTCACTATCCTCAATACCTGTTATCTTTTCTAAGTGGGTTGAGTGTAGTCTCTCGATGTCAGCATTTCCAGTGTGACTATTTGGCTTCAACATTTCAACATTTTCTGCTTTAAGGTATTCCATCAATTGCTCCACTATAAATTCATTGTCCATTAATAATTTGTTTGGTCTCCCGAATTTAGCGAAATTTTCCATTATGAGAGCTTTCTTCGCTCTCCAGTTTCGATCTGTTATGCAATAAGCTGCTGCAAACTTGGTTAATTTGTCAGTTATTGTTACAAAAGCCTGTTTATTAAAATGGAATATGTTTCAATGAATTATGTCATTTTTGGCTTTTGGCATTTCAGTAAGTAAGAACTTTGGTTTGATAGGTTTTCTATCATACTTAATTTGTTGGCATTTCCCACAGTTGTTTATAATTAACTGAATGTGTTGTCTTAATTTAGGAAAATATATTTTATCTTTTAAATTGTAATAACATTCATTTATTCCACTATGCATGGATTCTTTAGTGTGATAAAGAGATAAGTGTTTATGAAGTTCTTCTTCAGGTCATATCTCTTTAGCTCTTTTAAAACATCGAACGAACTATGTACTTGAATCTTCTGAAAACATTGATATAAGGACTAAGTGAATTTTATGGTAATCTGTGTCAGCTAATTCTGTATAGATTCCTGTATGTCCTTGTTTAATATGTCTTTCCAATTTACATTTTCATTATGTAATGGATTTATTACAATTATTCTTCTTCTATATAACGTGATTATTTCTTCGCTGGGACTATAGGTTAGTATTATTTGCGTTTTATATTTATTGACAATATCTTCTTTCATTCCTATGTGGTCTAGCCTTTGTTCGTCCACCGAATGCATTGTATCCGACATTAATAGATTTGAATCTAAATCATTTTCCTCATTAATTGTCTGTACGTTTTCTAATCTACTCAAATAGGCTGCCACTTTATTTTCCTTGCCCTGTAAATATTCAATTTCGTAGTTAAACTCTTGAAGCTTTAACATCTACATTTGATGTCTTTGTGAAAACTCTTTTCCTATGTATTTATCATTAAGATATGCAATGGGGACAGGATCTGTCACAATTTTAAATTTATTTCCTTACAAGTAAGGCCTACCGTAATTGACAGCATAAACAATTCTTTGTTGGTCGTAGAGTAATTTTTTTCATGATTTTTTAATGTTCTCGAAATATAACAAACAGGATGCCCCTGCTGTGACAAAACATGACAAAACATAGCAAAACAAAAAAAAACATGACAAAACATAGCATGATCACTAGTATCTGTCGTTACAACAAAAGGGTTATTGTATTCCGGATATTTTAATAATGGATGTGCCGTTATCAGACTTTTAAGATTTTCGAATGCTGCTATGTATTAAGGATCACTAATGTTTATCTTGTTATCTTTTTTAATGTATTTTACCATTGGATACGCTATTTTTGAGTATTCCTTGATAAACTTTCCATAATAGCCGGTTACTCCTAGGAAACCCTTTAACTGTTTCTCTGTCCTAAGTACGACTATTTCTTGTATATTTTTAATCTTTTCTGGATTGGGTTTGATTTCTTCCACTTTTAAAACATGCTATAGGGATGTAGGGTAGATCGCCTCCTCGTGGTGCATCCTGGGTAACGCTAAATGATCTACCACGGCACGACTTTCGATTGTTTTCTTGGACAACTCTCTCGTCTTAACGACTATATCTGATGCTTTGGGCTGGTAGCAGTGGTATTCTGTCACCTGAGTACGCAAGAGTGACATCTTGCGGAAATGGCTTTCAGGCTAATGCCAATGCTGCCTCCGTCCCGGTAAAACCCTGGCAGGCCTCACGGTACGTTCAAAACTCGTTGCCACTAGTCTGGCCGTGTAGGTTCAGTTGAGTTTGGACTCCCGATTAGTCCCCGGCCCGGCTCTGAGCACATATCCTCATAAGGGAATGTGCCAACCCTCGCATGGCCTCCCTGCTTCGGCATAGATAACCATGGGGTCTCAGGGGAACTGCACAACGAGTGGAGATAGCGGCTGTGAGGGGGGACCCAAATCGCAATGAATTTAGAAAAAACTCAAAAGGAAGATCCACTCGGCCCGGAAGGGAAGTGGACGAAGGTGACGCGTCCTTCTAGTGGGAAGAAGACCGCGATAATCAGCCAACCCCCTACTTCTTCGAGGGATGCATGCACCAAGGCAGCTATGCCAGGGGCCAGCACCTCCTCAGTCAAGCCTACTGGCGCTAGCGGTAACACCAAGGTAACGGCGAACAAGCTGGCCCGCACTGTTTCCGGAGCGCCCTCCAACACCGCTTCCACTTCAGGTGTTAAGAAGCAACAAAACCCTTCGGTTACGGCTTACAGAGACAGAAGGTCCGCCTTCAAAGTCCTGAAAAGGCTGAAAGATTTACCTCCGGATGGTCTTTCCCAGAAGGATAAAATCTCCCTGAAATGGGCAACCACCACGGTAGAGGCTTACAAAGCCTCTATTCCGAAGAAAGAGGCAACTCATAAAAGATGTAGATCTAATGAGTCTGCCCCAATTCAACCGAGCGTTCAACTGCCGGTTAGTAAAAGACCAAAACTGGTCTCACCCAATCCTGTTAAGGGCAGGAGTTTTAGTGAAGCTGCCAAGGAAAGCCTGGTATGGGCTGTTATCGACAGAAGCAGTAGCGATGGCACCATCTCACCGTCAAACTGGAAGATGGTGGAAATCGCGCTTCTCCGGGTGTACAAGCCCATACTCGAGGCAAATCCTGGCCCTCCACCAAGCTGTCGTGATGCTGGCTGGTACCAGGGTCACGTTAAGTTGATAGCCTGTACAGATCAACGTTCAGCGGATCTTTACAAGCAGGCTATAGGTAGAGTGGGAGAAGTCTGACCTGGAGCAAAGCTGGACGCTGTCTCCAGGGAAGATATCCCGAATAGGCCTCGGTCCAGGGCGTGGATACTTTCATTACTTTGTTTCCTAAGTTCATCGAATGCTCTTGTCATTTTAATTCTGTCTTCTTCTCTTGCTTTTTTTGTGTATTCATTGTATCGTTAAAGTGTGTGTTTATTGTAACTTGTATGTAGACTGTAGTTATAACGTTATTGTTATTTTCATTAACTATCTTTAAATGTTCTAATATCTTCTGTCTGTCGTCATCGTTCATTGTGCCACATAACCATTTTTGTACCGTACCTCCCAAATTTATTAAACCTCTTTTCTTTCTTATATCGTTGGCCATTATGGATTTGATTTTGGCTCTAATTGTATTAATTTCAGTTTGTATTAAATTTTTATTGTCTATGTCGTTTTCCTCGATTTTTGTTAGTATATGATGTATTTCCTTAGGATCAATAATGTGTAATAACGTATTTGTTCGATTAACTATTTCTACTTCTCGCAGATTAATGTGTATATACCCTGCTTCTTCGTATATTGGATAAACTTGTAGTAGCCCTAGGGTTATTGGTGTTGTCATGAGAAATATCATTATGATGCTGAATATCTGTGGATTTCAATGGTTTTTTAATATTTGTAACATGAACATTTTTCAAAGATTTTATTCTATAGTAGGGTTCATTTTTGTGTCTAAGTCTTTTATAGTTTCTAATAGGTCCTACTAATCCATTTTCTGTATAACTTTCCCTATTATTATTTCTTTTTTGGATTATACGATTTTTTGTATTATTAATTCTTTCTTGAAGTTTTTCAACCTCTACATATTTTTTAGATTCCTTAGGGGTTCACCTAATTGTTGAATGATACCGTTCGTTATAGTTTCCTATAGCCATCTGTATCTTCATTTCTACTGAGAGTTCACTATCCTCAATACCTGTTATCTTTTCTAAGTGGGTTGAGTGTAGTCTCTCGATGTCAGCATTTCCAGTGTGACTATTTGGCTTCAACATTTCAACATTTTCTGCTTTAAGGTATTCCATCAATTGCTCCACTTTAAATTCATTGTCCATTAATAATTTGTTTGGTCTCCCGAATTTAGCGAAATTTTCCATTATGAGAGCTTTCTTCGCTCTCCAGTTTCGATCTGTTATGCAATAAGCTGCTGCAAACTTGGTTAATTTGTCAGTTATTGTTACAAAAGCCTGTTTATTAAAATGGAATATGTTTCAATGAATTATGTCATTTTTGGCTTTTGGCATTTCAGTAAGTAAGAACTTTGGTTTGATAGGTTTTCTATCATACTTAATTTGTTGGCATTTCCCACAGTTGTTTATAATTAACTGAATGTGTTGTCTTAATTTAGGAAAATATATTTTATCTTTTAAATTGTAATAACATTCATTTATTCCACTATGCATGGATTCTTTAGTGTGATAAAGAGATAAGTGTTTATGAAGTTCTTCTTCAGTTAATATCTCTTTAGCTCTTTTAAAACATCGAACGAACTATGTACTTGAATCTTCTGAAAACATTGATATAAAGACTAAGTGAATTTTATGGTAATCTGTGTCAGCTAATTCTGTATAGATTCCTGTATGTCCTTGTTTAATATGTCTTTCCAATTTACATTTTCATTATGTAATGGATTTATTACAATTATTCTTCTTCTATATAACGTGATTATTTCTTCGCTGGGACTATAGGTTAGTATTATTTGGGCAACCACCACGGTAGAGGCTTACAAAGCCTCTATTCCGAAGAAAGAGGCAACTTATAAAAGATGTAGATCTAATGAGTCTGCCCCAATTCAACCGAGCGTTCAACTGCCGGTTAGTAAAAGACCAAAACTGGTCTCACCCAATCCTGTTAAGGGCAGGAGTTTTAGTGAAGCTGCCAAGGAAAGCCTGGTATGGGCTGTTATCGACAGAAGCAGTAGCGATGGCACCATCTCACCGTCAAACTGGAAGATGGTGGAAATCGCGCTTCTCCGGGTGTACAAGCCCATACTCGAGGCAAATCCTGGCCCTCCACCAAGCTGTCGTGATGCTGGCTGGTACCAGGGTCACGTTAAGTTGATAGCCTGTACAGATCAACGTTCAGCGGATCTTTACAAGCAGGCTATAGGTAGAGTGGGAGAAGTCTGGCCTGGAGCAAAGCTGGACGCTGTCTCCAGGGAAGATATCCCGAATAGGCCTCGGTCCAGGGCGTGGATACCAGCGGAGCCATCCACACCGGAGGAAATTGTTGAGCTAATCATGCTCAGCAATGCTGACCTCCCGGTGGAAAACTGGAAGGTAGCTAAGGTTAGCGAGCCCAGCAATGGACAGCGATAGGCTCTAATAATCTTGAACGAGGAGTCGCTAGCTCCATTGGAGTCGAAGTGCGGGGTGATTAGCTACGGTTTCTCGGCTATCACCCTGCGAGTATATCGCAAGGACCGTACTGGGAAGGCAGTACGGGAACTGAGCAAGGAGAGTGGAAGCGAGGGAACTGTGGAAGCATCAGTAGACCCGACCGTGGACCTCTCTGAGTCAAACATTCTCTCCGATGACGGAAGAAGCACCACCTCCACTGCGGGGTTGGCTGGAGACCTTCTCAGATTCCTCGACCTGGTCGAGGAGGAGGAGATGTCCTTATCTGACGAGAAGGCGGATAAAACATTGTGTCGTGATGCTGAGGTTTCTGCAGATTAACCTCCAGCACTCCAAGGCGGCATCCGCCGCACTGCTCCTCCACCTGGCCCAAAAAGGAGAGGAGCTAATACTGGCCCAGGAACCTTGGGTTGTTGGAAACCGGGTTTGCGGGCTCAACTTGAAAGGATATAACACAGTATCCTTCAACACAGCAGGTAAACCGAGAGCTTGCATAATTGTAAAGGAAGGCTTGAAGTTTTTAACCTTGTATAATTTCAGTGACCAGGACACCGTTGCGATAGCAGTGGAAAGACAGTCCAAACCCCTTTGGGCTGTCTCCTGCTACATGGCGCATGATGTTCTGCCACCTCCAACTAGCCTGCAGAGGATTACAAGGGAAGCCACTGCAAGAGGCATCCCTTTAATAGTCGGAGCGGACGCCAATGCTCATCATCGCATCTGGGGTAGCACCGACACGAATAAACGGGGTGAGTCACTATTTGAATACATTTTATTGCATGACTTAGCCCTAGCTAACAAAGGTGAGGATCCTACCTTCATTACGGCAAGCCGTAGAGAGGTTCTGGATATCACTCTGACGAACGAGCACTTGAACCAAGCTATCAAGGGATGGCACGTATCACAAGAGTGCTCGTTCTCCGACCACCCATACATAAGGTTCGATTTGGCATCTGACCCTCCGACAAATCCAACCTTCATTAACAAAAGGAGGATGGATTGGGGCAAATACCAATCGGTATTTGAGTCCGCGCTAGAAGGCGGACCTCCAGAGATTGCAGACACACCCGGTCTTGAGAAAGCCGTTGGGACCCTTACATTGGCCTTCAATGACGCAGCAAGGTCTGCATGTAGTCCAACGAAACCTAGAGGGAAGTACAAGCCCCCATGGTGGAATAGTGACATTGCGGAGCTGCGGAAGGAATGTAGGAAGTCCTTCAACCGAGCTAAAGAAACTAATGACTGGTCTTCTTATAAAACAAAACTGAAGGAGTTCAAATCCTCTATCAGAAAGGCTAAACGCACCTCTTGGAGAAGCTTCTGTGCAGAAATAGAACACTCCAAAGATGTCAGTCGCCTGCGAAAAGTCATGACGAGCTCCCCCTCATTTCTAGGGTCCGTTAAGGACGCAAATGGAGTCTGGACGAAATCCAGCTCCGAGACTCTGTCTGTTCTCGTGGATACGCACTTCCCGGGCAGTGATGATGTGGCTGACAAAGCGGATCCACACACGCTCTCGGATTGCATGCCAACTACTGTGCCTGTAAATGACAGGCTCCTACGCTGGGCGATCAGCTCATTTCAACCCTTTAAATCCCCTGGCATGGATAACATCTCACCTATTGAGATCCAGCAAGGTATCAATATAGCACTGCCATGGCCGAACGCCATTTTCAAAGCATGTGTACGGATGGCTTACATTCCACAGCAGTGGAGAGAAGCAAAAATAGTTTTCATACCTAAAGCGGGTAAAACATCCCACTCCTCACCTAAGGATTACAGACCTATCAGTCTCACCTCCTTTCTGCTAAAAACTCTGGAGCGACTGATAGAGATCCATCTGAGAGCTATTCTGAAACCACTCTCTAATGCGCAGCACGCATACACAAAAGGGAGATCGGTTGAAACAGCTCTTCACTCGCTCACCAGCTATATCGAAAAATCGCTAAGCGTTAAGAAATACACGCAAGCAGTTTTTATAGACATCGAAGGGGCCTTCAACAATATCAGCCATAAGGCTATTGGCATAGCACTCGGGGAAAGCAATGCCGATGACAACATGATAGGGTTCATCGGTCAACTGCTTAGCAGCAGGAACATCAACTCCACGCTAGGAAACAGTACCTTACGAAGGAGGGTTTGCAGAGGCACACCACAAGGTGGGGTGCTATCACCCCTTCTATGGAACCTAGTGGTGGATGAACTCCTGTCAAAAATAGAAGCGACTGGCTGCAAAGTCGTAGCTTATGCCGACGATGTTGCAATAGCAATATCGGGAAAATTTGTTAACACCCTATCGGAAAGACTAAACTTTGCCCTAGGTATTCTTACCAAATGGAGCAAAGAGTGTGGTCTAAAGATCAACCCGCAAAAGACGGAATTTATGCTCTTCACAAGAAGGTATAAAATTCCACGATTTGTCCCACCTAAGCTTGAGGAGATAAGTCTCAACCCATCTCATCAGGTCAAATATTTAGGTCTAATTCTGGACTCTAAACTCGCATGGAAAGCGAACACAGCAGAAAGAGCACGCAAGGCTGCATGCGCAATCTACTGCTGCAAACGAGCTATTGGGAAAAGGTGGGGATTAAAACCCAAAATTGTATCATGGCTCTATACGGCGATAGTGGAACCAATCCTTCTGTATGGCGCAGTTATTTGGTGGCCTGCTATGGCGAAAGCATCAAATGTAAACCTGCTGAACAAGGTCAGAAGGAGTGCGGCTATTGCAATCACCGGGGCTCTACGGACTACCCCGACAAAGGCATTATTTATGCTATTAAATTGGCTTCCGACAGAGCTACTTACGAGACAGCAGGCCAAGTGCACTGCTGTTCGATTAAAAGCTCTGCGACTATGGCATGAGGATAACTTTGGTCACTCCACAATACTACGGAGGGATGAGCCAACGTCAGGGAAAGTGGACCTTGCATCTCCGATTCCCTGTTTTCACCATGGTTTCAGGACAGTCATCCCGAATAGAGAGGACTGGACCACAGAAAGAGATGGGATACAGGAATCGGTCGACATCTACACCGATGGATCAAAAATGGAGGGAAGAGTTGGCTGTGGCGTGTTCTCAGAACAGCTAGGCCTGAAACTATCCTTCCGATTACCAGACCACTGCAGCGTCTTTCAGGCAGAGGTCATTGCGATTTATAAGGCAGTTGACTGGCTGAGAAGTCAGAAAATTTCCACAAAAAATTTAAACATCTTTTCTGACAGTCAAGCTGCCATCCAATCATTATCCAGCGTGTATACTTCATCTAAAATTGCGATGGAATGCCGCTCACAACTGAACGTGTTGTCGCTTCACTGTGAAGTGATTCTTTGTTGGGTACCGGGGCATAGTGATATACCTGGAAACTGCGAAGCAGATGCCTTAGCGAGAGCTGCCACCGAGCTTCAGGAATATACACTTAACCCCGAAGTCGGCCAACCTCTAGCTTCCATAAAGCTAGGATTTAAGCAGCACTACGTGGAGGCTGCGAATTGGGCCTGGCTGCTCGAAGAAACCTGTAGCACAACCAGGCAAACTTGGCACGCACTGTGCTCCAAACGCACCAAGCGGCTCCTCAACATAAGCCGCGAAACCCTGAGTTCCGTCGTTTCCGTACTAACGTGACACTGTTTGATCGGCAGACACGCAGAAAGACTGGGTGTCCCTTTGCAATGATTTCTGCCGAAGTTGCAGATCAGAGGAAGAGGAAGAAACCATTAAACACTTTCTGTGTGAATGTCCGGCGCTGTCCAGGAAGCGCATGCAAACCTTGGGCACACCCTTCCTAGACAACCTCACGGAAGCAGCCGATTTGGACATTGGCTGCATAGCCGGCTTTATTCGAGAATCTGGATGGTTCTCGTCATCCCGCAGGTTCTAGTGCCGCCCTTATATTCTGTGGAATCACAATGGGCCTCTCGTGGCCTAAGTGAGCTACCTTTGGATAAAAGGGGGCTGCCACTACAACCAACCAACCAACCAAAACATGCTATAAGAATTCTGTATCTCGTTACAGAAAGCTGCATTCGTCTACCTGGATTTTTAAATTTTGCTCTTGTAGTCTGGAAAATATTTTGCTTAATGATTTCTCATGTTCTTCCAGAGTTGTAGAGAACACCAGAATATCATCGAAATATACCACACATATTTGATTAATGTATTCTCGCAATATTTCGCTCATTAATCGCTGGAACGTAGCCGGGGCATTTTTCAGGCCAAACGGCATATGAACATATTCATACAGTCCAGCTGGAGTTACAAAAGCGGTTTTTTCAATATCTTTCTCTGTTACCAGTATTTTGTGGTTCCCTTTTGCCAAGTCCCAAGTACTGAAATATTGTGCTTTCCCTAGCACGTTCAAAATGCTATCGAGTCGGAAAGGGGATATTTATCATGAATTGTTACTTGGTTTAAACTCCTAAAATCGACAAAAATCCTAATTTTTTTAACACCTGAATTATCCTTCTATTTTGGTACTACTATAATTCGAGAGCTATATCTACTACTACTCTTCTTAATTATGCCTTGGGTCCATTTTTCGTCGTACTTCAGCTTCATGCTGAGGTGGGTAACGATAAAGCTTTGCTCATATGTTGTGGTTTTTATTTCATAAAACACAGTAGCAGTACCTTTTAAAATGTCACCTTCTTTAAATAGAAGTTTGTGAGAACAGTCTGCGTTATCGACTGGCACTTCGTTGATTAAATCGAGTGTATACAAGCAGGCCATGCAACATTCGAAGTCTATGAAATATGTTTTCATATTATTTCCTTGTAAAAATATTCTTCATGTCAGACGTATAATAATCCAATATCGTGAATTAGAATATTATATCTCTTTCATTTCAACTCTCACTCATCAAATAGGTTATGGGCATGACGCATGACACGATGCGTATCGAATTGCTGAATAATGAGAATTACGATACATGGAAGATCCAGATGCGAGCCCTCTTAACAAGGAATGAGATTTGGGAGTATTTAAGTGGATATAGGACTAAGCCTGCACTCATTCAGGATAATCAGGTGTCAACGAAGAATGTTCGACAGTGGGAAGTCGAGGACGGCAAGGCGATGGCAGACATCATTTTATCAATAAGGTCTTCGGAATTAAACAGCGTAACGTCACGTGAATTGTGGCAAAAATTGCAAACGACTCATCAATGGTCGGGGCCAGCAAGAAAGGTGGCGCTCATGAAGCAGTTGACTTATTACCATATAGAAGAAAATGAAATTATGCGCGATCTTTTAGTGAAATTTTTTGATACGGTCGATAAGCTCAACGAAATGGATATCTAGATCAACAGAGATCTTCTCTCGTTTATGTTGTTGCAGAGTCTTCCCCCGTCATTCGAAAACTTTCGATGAGCGATAGAATCACTGGACTTATTGCCGGCACCAGAAATCCTACGAATGAAGATTCTGGTAGAGAGCGACGCACGAAGTCAAGAAGGTAGAGATGGAAACACGGAAGCCATGTACGCCGGGAATATGCATAGCAAGAATTGGAATACTTTGAAGCTAAGGAATGACGAAACAAGAAAGGAGACCAGTGAATCAAGAAAAAAATTGGCATTTAAATTTAAGTGTCACAGGTGTTTTCCCCAGTGCTGGATAATGGCCAACACCGTAACTATTCTGAAATCTTGTGATCCTTCATCCGTTAAGAACTATCGTCCTATATCCCTTTTATCTGCTTTCCCAAAAATTCTTGAGCGTATTATTCACTCCAATCTCTACTTCGCTTTAGGGCACGCTATTGTCCCTGAGCAGCACAGTTTCTTCCCTAAACGCTCCACTATCTCAAACTTACTTGTTTTTTCTAACACTGTGGCTACGTCTCTTGACAACCATCTTCAGGTTGATTGCAGCTACACTGACTTCTCAAAGGCTTTCGACACAGTTGATCAATCATACTTGAGCATGAGCACTATGGTGTTTCAGGCTTCCTTCTTTCATGGATGTATTCCTATCTATTGTTACGGTCGCATTTCGCTGCGACCGAATAGTTTATAAATTTACAAAAAAAAAAGTCCTGATTGACTTTGACTTGAGTCAAAAAGCCAATCAGGACTCTGGTCAAAAAGCCTGCAGGTCTAACTCAAACCACCCGCCAAACGTAAATAGCGCAAGCACCACTCCACTGAGGCTCGTAGAGTTGTTTAAGAAATGGAAGTGAATAGAAATTTAATTTTAAGAATTGGATTATATAAACTCATCCGTGAATTATCAAGAATGGTAGAATTAAGTAGAAATAGAAATTAACTTTCTAGTGGTAAGTACAAGATAAGTAGTCACTAGGTTAAGGAAAACATCACCGAGCCAGCCCCGAGAAATTAAGCGGATTCTGACTTAAAACAGGAACACTTCGCAAGCGAGCCCGATAAACGCTGCAACGATAACTTGGATGCACCCGGATCAAGCAAAAGTAGTGATTCTACAGCTAAACCATTCAACGACAATAAGGGAACCGAATTAGTCGTCAAATTAGCAAAAGGACGACCAATTAAAGAACACAAACAAGGCAAGACCGACGACGATAAGAAGAATGGAAGGGGAATGGCCGCAGATGGTTAAGGCGAAGCAAATGGGGATCCACCAACAGAGCAACACGCAACGCAACTGCAAATAAAACAATGAATTAATGGGGAACGAAACTTTCCGCGAACAAGTGACACTAACCGGATGACGCGCAAAACTTCCCAGATTGGAAGGAGAGACCCCATCTAGCACGGCGACCACAATTATCGGTGCCGGCCAAGCACCCGGCGACAAAAGCGTTCGCGACGGAACCAAAATAAAAAAAATAATAACACCACGCACTGTCACTGTCGGATTGACAGGCGGACCGCAAAGACAAAGATGGCCGGCCGTATAACACTGGAATTAGACCAAATCCAGTGGATTTAACACCAGTGGTTCTAAAAACGAGAACTGGTTCTGGAAGTGTTCGGGACATAACGGGCCGGTGGAGGACCGGCAGGAGAAGGCGAGAAGAAAAAAAAGGAAGAGGCTGGGCGATCGGACTGGGTGAACGTTCCGGAGAGTGCGAAGGAGGAAAAAAAAGGAAAAATACGAGGAGATACCACGAGTCCAGGGAGAAAAGTGAACGAGGGGATCGAGACAACAAGGACACCGGCTGAGGAACTTTCTGAACACCGCAGCAAAGAAAAAACGCGCGTTGGAACGGCGGCCGCTGCATCTTCGCCAGGAGTGTTCGTGAGTAGATTAAGTAGTTTAAGTAGATTTAGTTTAAGTCTCTTTATTTTTCATTAGAAGTGTAAAGCTCAGTGGAGTGTTTTTTTCTTTCGCTTTCCTTTTTTTTTAATCGATATAAGTCGAATTTGTGCCGCATCTCCGTTCGGCGGTGAGGTCTGGCCTTACACGTGTTAGATTTGGTATTCAGTGTCGCGACCCAAACCAAATCCCAGTCAGGGTTTAGGTCGCGGGACGATTGTCGGCGCACGACTGGGTGGCGCCCAAAAATATCAAAATTACCCCACCCCTCTTCGCGGGCAAAGACGCCGGGCACAATCGTCCACCCCGCAGCCATTAGAGGCTTCGGGGTAAAAGTGCGCGTAACAGTATCCTGTAGTTCCTGTCGTGTCACTGTTCTAGGCACACACTCTACTCCATTACATCCCCAATCGGGAGTGCCACAAGAGTCCATTCTTGGCCCCCTGCTATTTGCTCTTTATATAAATGATGTTTCTTCTGCTTTTAAACCTCCCTGTCTTCTTTATGCTGACGATCTAAAGATATTCAGGGTGATTCGAACTCTTGAAGACTGCAAATTTCTTCAAGAAGTCCCTATCATGCTGAGTTCTTGGTGTCAAGCTAACTGCCTGTGTCTTAATATTACTAAGTGTCACTCTCTGACTTTCTCTCTTAAGACTCTGTCCATCTCTTTTTTGTATTGTTTTAACTTAATCCCATTGGAAAAGGTTGATCGCGGGAAAGATCTTAGAGTCATTTTCGACCCGAAGCATCCACTATATAGTTACTAGAGCCTCAAAGCTTTCGGGTTTTGTGTCAAGACATTCCGTTGTTTTTACCAACCCTCACTCTGCTGTCCAATTGTTTGTGAGTATCGTACATTCTTTTCTGGAGTATGCATCCCAAATTTGGTCTCCTTATTTCGAATCCTATATAAACCTTGTCGAATCATTTCAGCGTAAATTTACCTACTTTCTCCTATTCAAATTCAATATCCTTTACACTCCCTATGAAGAACGCCTTTCATTACTCAACTTAAGTTCTTTAGCTGCGCGAAGAACGCATTTAGATATGTGCTTTCTGTACAAGTTGTCCCATAATTACATTGAAGTCAACATCGACCACCGAGTCTTACTGAAACAAACCAATAGACCATCTCGTTCTAACGATATATTTACTTTACCTTTCGCCAGAACGGAAGTATACTTTCATTTTCCGCTGCTTCGTTTGCCTAGATCTCACGATAGGCTCCAGCTTGGATCCTTTCCCTCTTGTATTGCAGCTTTTAAACGAATCTTGGAAAATATTTTATTCAAATAACTTCTTCTAATTTTCTTCAATTTATAATATAAATTAGTTGTTATTTCACATTTTTGTAATTGGAATTTTCTGTTAAAATGTGATAAATAAACGAAATGAAGGTGTCACAAAGTTGGTCACAAAGCCGCCCAGTGCCGAGAACTATTGACGAACTCGGATAACGCAAACGTCGTGGGCAACGTTAGCCTATGCGCTTTGACGGATCTGTCATTAGTCGACGGAACAAAGAAGGAAGCACTGAAAGTGGGAATTAGTGAGCCCCGCAGAGCATGGTGCATTGATAGTGGCTGTTCAACACACATGTGTAGTGATAAAGAAGCCTTCCAAGACATTGATGAGTCTATTGCTGGAAAATTAGACCTCGCCAACAATGCATCGACGGAGATTAAGGGGAAAGGATCGGTATTGTTTACAGTGAACGTCGACGGTGCCGCGAAACGCGTAGTATTAAATGACGCTATATACGTTCCTGAATTGTGCACTAATCTCCTATCCGTAGGAAATGTTTGAGATAAAGGTTTCGATATCATTTTCGGAAGAAAAGGTGCTAAAGTTGTTGATGCGCAAGGGAGACCTATATTGGAAGCCAATCGAGGGCATGGTGGTCTCTAATTCTCGAAAATACCAACGATTAATGAGTCAAGTGCGAATGCTGAAAAATATGACAACATTACTAAGATGTTGTCACTCGCTGAGATCTGGCACAGAAAGACGGGCTATTTGAATTATATAAATCTGGAAAAATGCATTCGGGACAAGTTAGCAAGTGAAATAAAATTAAAAGGTGATTTAAAAGATATATATTTTGAGAGTTGTGCAAAGGAAAAATTACCAGAGCTCAATTTCCAAAGAAATCGAAAAGGAAGTCGGAAATTCTCGGTATAATTCACTCAGATATTTGTGGTCCAATGCAATTCGAATCGATTGGGGGTCGAAATACTTCGTTACCTTGATTGATGACGCGTCAAGATGGTGCGAAGTACGTTTTTTGAAAAATAAAAAGATGTCCTACAGGCATTTATTGAATTCAAAGCCTTTGTTAAAAATCAATCAGGCAGGCGAATAAAATACCTGCAGTCTGATAATGGCAGAGAGTACGTCAACAGAAACTTCGACATATTCCTAAAAGAAAATGGAATTGGCCGGAGATTGTCATTATCGCATACGCCGGAGCAGAATGGAGTAGCAGAGAGAAAGAATCGAACGCTCTTGGACATGGCTCGGTGTTTACTTCTGCAATCTTCATTGTCGAGCTCTCTCTGGGCAGAAGCTGTCAATACGGCAAATCATATTAGAAACCGTTGTCCAACGAGTCATCTCGAAGGAAGAACACCTTTCGAAATGTGGAAAGGAAATATTCCTGACGTCAGTCATCTGCAGGAATTCGGATACTTCTTTGAAACGCGAGCCAGGGAAGGGAAAATTCGAGGCAAGATCCAGAAAAGGATATTTCGTCGGATATTCAGAAACGTGCACAGAGTACCGAGTATGGTTACTTTCGGAGAGACGCGTTGAATTATCCAAAGATGTAAAATTTACCATACAAGAGTGATGTCATCGATGATGCAAAATCAGGATCGGCTGAAAATTTCGAACGAATTTGAGCTTGAGACACTGGAGGTGGAAATTCGACCAAATTGAAACACACTCGTTGACCGAATCGAAGGTACAACTAGTATTATCGTTGATCGAATCAAAAAATCCAACTAGTGCTATCGAGGGTGAAATTCATCAAGGTATCAGACCAAACGCGAAGGACAAACTATTCTAATACGTGGAGCTGGACGACCTCGCCTACTATGAACTGTTCTTAAGGGGAGACCAGGAAAGCTGTTTCATGACATCAACCAGTCAAACAATGACATGGAGTCTGATTAAGTAGAGAAACAGGAAACAAACAACCAGCAAAATAATGGAAGCCATTTAATTAATGAAAGTTGTTTAGCTAAAACTCCAGTCGAAGTGGCGATCCGAGGGTCAGACGCTAACGAGTGATGCAAAGCTATCGCAAATGAAATAGAGTCCATTTTGAAGAACGACACTTGGGAATTGATCAACAGACCTGACGATCACAGTGTGCTTGGAAGCAGGTTCGTGTGGCGGAATAAGTACGGTAAGGATTGATTCTTAGAGCGCCAGAAAGCCCGCATAGGTGCTAAAAGATTCGCTCAACGTCCAGGCGTGGATTTTGACGATACGTTTGCTTCTGTATCAAGAGTCGAATCAATTCGAGTCTTAATGGTAATTGCCGCCAAGAGAAGCATGCACGTGGAACAATTGGACGTTACAACAGCGTATTTTATTGGAATATTAAATGAAAAGATACTTACGGAACCAACAAAATATATTCAAAAGGGACTTGAGTTCCTGGTTGGGGTTAAACAAGACGACTGTGAAATCGGGAGAAGAGCTCGGCAAATGCTCTTGGAGCTTCGAAACGGAGACAAAGTTTGTCTTCTCCGCAAGGCTCTGTATGAATTACGTCAGACAGGTCGCTGCTGGAATGAACGTCCTTGTCAGATTTTGAGTGAATTTGGAGCCACAAAGTCAACGGCCAGTCCTTGTATCTTCCAACAGGGTCAAGGACGCAATTTACTGTTAATAGCTACTTATGTAGATGACATTTAAGTTATTTCAGAGAACCGAGCCAGCATTCGTGAGCCGAGAAAATTCCTTTCAGGAAATTTAGAAATTAGATGCCTAGGACCTGTGAAATACTGCCTAGGAATAGAATTTGATCAAAGTACCACCGGTATAGCTATGAGTCAGACGAGCTACATCCGGGACACTTTGAATCGTTTTGGAATGTCCAATGCAAATGCGATCTCTACTCCCTTGGATCCAAATGTGAAGCTGGTAGGTTGCTTGAATGACGACGGAAAATCAGATAGTTTTCCGTATTGCGAGCTGGTCGGGTCACTAATGTATATCGCTACATGTACAAGGCCCGACATCGCATTTTCGGTAAGCTATTTGAGTCAGGGCAAAATCGAACCGTCACCTCCTCGTGGTGCCCGCTGGATACCCAACTAACGACGGTAGTGGCGAGTGTGGGACGCCATATTCCTGCTTACCAGCGTGGGGCTAGCAACCCTGCCTGGCAGTACCCAATTGCTACGAACCCTGAAACACGGCCTCGGATTGGATTGGATAAACGGCAACGACAACGGCAACGAAAAACGGACTACTCTATTGGATCTTGGAACGTTCGAACACTCAATACAACAGTATCACTGCGAGAACTTCTCAAGGAAGCCTCGACATACAATATTAACATCCTGGCGGTCCAAGAAACGAAATGGCTTGGCAATGAAATAAGTGACTTAAGATCGCATTCAATATTCACAAGCGGCAAACCAACCGGAAACAAGGAATTTGGAGTCGCCTTCGTTGTAGCATCTTCATTTAAACATCTCATAACTGACTTCAAACCGGTGAATGAACGATTATGTGCGATCCGTATGAAAATGAAGTTCTTTAATGTATGGCTAATCAACTGTCATGCTCCAACTGAAGAGAAAGAAGAAATCGTCAAAGACGAATTCTACAACATCCTAGAAAGGACATACGATTCACTACCCTCAAATGATATCAAAATCCTACTAGGGGACTTTAACGCTAAAGTTGGACGAGAAGAAACTCACAGAGGGACAACGGGAGGGCATAGTCTCCATGAAAGTACCAACAACAATGTTCAGCGACTAGTTGATTTTGCGACCAGCAAAAACATGGTGATATGCTCTACCTACTTTCAACACCGCGACATCCACTAACAAACTTGGATGTCACCCGATGGACGAACCTTCAACCAGATCGATCACTTCGTCATCGAAAAAAGAGCTGCTACAAGTGTGCTTGACGTTAGATCATACCGTGGTGCTAACTGCGGCTCAGACCACTATCTCGTCAAGGCAAAATATCGCTGCCGCATAACAAGATGCACCACCAAGAATAAGAGCAGGACTCCTAAGTTCAAAGTGGAGTGTCTGAAAAACGAAACAGTAGCAGCAACTTATCTAGCAAAACTGACGAATTACCTTGTCAATACACCGCCGGCAGGTCCGGACACATCGCTTGAACAAATGTGGTTGCAGCTTAAAGAAGGCGTAACATCAATAGCGCAAGAAACCGTAGGAAGACAAACGACGTCGAAAAGAAACGATTGGTTCGACAAAGAATGTGAAGATGCTCTCAAAAGTAAAAAAGAAGCCTATTTACAATACATTGAAAGACCGACAAGAGCCAAGAAGCAAAAATATGACGAGCTAAGACGGTTAGCTAAAAAAAATGGTCAGACGCAAGCGTAGAACCTATAACAACCAGACTATCCAAAGGATCAATGACGATATGTGCAGAAACGACACACGGGACGCCTATGCAGCATTGAAGCGACTTAGACAAGGCTACAAGCCGCAATCAAGCCTATGTAATGACAAGCAGGGAAATATTTTAAGCGACCCAGACGACATCAATCACAGGTGGACTGAATATTTTTCTGAGCTACTAAATCCACCATCAGTAACTACATCCCTGCCAATAACGATTCCTGAAGATGCTGACCTATGCAGTCCATCTTCGTCAATACCATCTATTGAAGAGGTGCAAGCAGCCATACAACAGCAAAAACCAAATAAAGCACCCGGAATCGACAATTTACCAGCAGATCTCCTTCAAAAAGGTGGACCAATACTAACGCACCGCCTCCACCAGATCATCTCCAAGGTATGGGTCGATGAAAAATTACCTGATGATTGGCGGACGGCCATCATATGTCCCATACATAAGAAAGGAGATAAGCTTAGATGTGACAGCTACAGAGGCATTTCACTGCTGTGTACGTCCTACAAGATCCTGACCAAATTTATTAATAAAAGATTGACACAGTACACTTCCACAATAATTGGCGAATACCAAGGCGGTTTCAGATCCGGTATGTCGACGATAGATCAACTATTCTCGGTAAAACAGGTGCTGGAAAAGTGCTGGGAATACAATATTGACGTTCACCAGGTCTTCGTAGACTTCCAACAAGCAAACGATAGTATAGATCGAAATATACTATATAAAATAATGCTTGATTTTGGGATACCTATCAAACTTATACGAATGACCAGACTAACGATGACCGACACACGAACTAAAGTCAGATGTCAAGGCGATCTGACTCAAAGCTTCGACACCAGCTCAGGTCTTAAACAGGGTGATGGCCTCGCCCCCATACTCTTCAATTTGGCCCTAGAGTATGTCATCAGGAAGATTAAAGTAGACAATGCGGGAACGCTACTCTTTAAGTCTACTCAAATAGTAGCGTACGCCGATGACATCAACATCATGGCCCGATCTCTATCTCGTGCCAAAGAAGCGTTTACTGAGCTGGAGTCAGCGGCTAGGCAAGTCGGCCTAAGGGTCAATGTGAACAAGACCAAATATATGACCCAGTCAAGGAAAAAGACGCCAAATAGACAAAACATGACGATAACTAACTACAGTGTGGAAAGCGTTAACTATTTTATTTATCTTGGTGTCAACCTCGCCAAAGACGGGAATGAAAAGGACGAAATTGAACGGCGAATTGGTCTAGCCAATAAAATATATTTTTCAGTCCTCTCGGTGATTAAAAGTAACAAAGTGCACCGAAAAAATAAGCTGCGCGTCTATAAAACGATCATCCGTCCTGTATTGATTTACGGATGTGAAACATGGACTTTGACTCAAGCCTCAGAAAAAAGGATTGACGTCTTCGAACGCCGCATTTTGAGACGTATTCTGGGGCCCGTGAAGGACGGACCGGACTGGCGAATCCGGTACAACCATGAGTTGTACGCTCTTTATGACGAGCCACCGAAATCGATTCTGACGAAACTGCTACGACTTCAGTGGGCTGGCCATGTGGAGCGTATGGATGACGGGCGAACTCCCAAACGCTCCATGAAAGGCCGAGCAACAGGAAGCCGCCCACCAGGAAAACCACGCAAACGATGGGAGGATGCAGTTGACAACGACAGCGAATCCTTGCTGGGATTCGCTAATTGGAGGACGCGGTCGCTGGACCGAGACAGTTGGAGGCAGTGTCTTCGGGAGGCCAAGGCTCGATTTGGGCTGGTGCGCCATTGATGATGATGATGATTTGAGTCAGTTCAGCAACTGATTCAATTCAAGTCATGGGAAGGCAGCAAAGCGAGTGCTTCGCTATCTCAAGAGAACTATGAATCTTGGTCTCAAGTATGTAAACAACGGAAAATCATTAAAAGGATATGTGCACGCCGATTGGGCGAATTGTCCAACAGATAGAAGGTCATACACTGGCTATGGCTTCATCCTCGGAGGAAATCCTGTTGCGTGGAAGTCGCGAAAACAAAGAACCGTGCCCTTATCTTCAACAGAAGCTGAGTACATGGCTCTGACGGAAGCGCCAAAACAAGCCACATATCGTCACCCTTATGCCAGAGACGCGAAAGTGCAAATTTCCACTTTCGCGCTAATAGGGTTTTTTTAATACAGAATGGTACAAAGATGCCATCCCAGAATTACGAATGTGATTTATCTGAAGTGGTATAACGAAAAAGTGTAAAGCCTACAACAAGAAAGCAAATAATATTTTATTGTCTGAGACAGTTTGAACATTTATCTAGCAATAACTCAAAACTGCTGATTTACACTTTCGCGTCTCTGGCATAAGGGTGACGATATATGCACCGCTTCCTCAAAGAGCTAGGAGATATTAAAAGTGATGAGGTTGTGATCTTATGCGACAATAATGGAGCGCAAAAGATTGCAGAGAACCCCGTTTTCGTCGTACAAAACATATAGACATTCGTCATCATTATGTTCGCGAAGTCTTGAGTCGTGGACATTTAAAAATTGAAAAATTCCACAGAAAATATGGCATCGGACATGTTAACGAAAGCAGTTCCAGCGCCGAAATTACAGGAGTGCTTACGCCTTTTTGGTATGGTCATAGATCAGAAAACAACTGACTATCAGATCGAGAAGGAGTGTTCGAACGGTCTGCGCTATCGATTGTCACTCTATTGATTAAATCGAGTGTATACAAGCAGGCCACGGAACATTCGAAGTCTATGAAATATGTTTTCATATTTATTCCTTGTAAAAATATTCTTCATGTCAGACGTATAATAAATCAATATCATGAATTAAAATATTATATCTCTTTCATTTCAACTCTCACTCATCAAATAAAGTTTGTGATATTTTCTATTTACTTTGTTAACCATATTCTGTTCTCTTTCATATAAATGGTTTAATCTAAGATTTTGTACTTCACTTACGTCTTAAACATTAACCTCTTCTTGAACGGTTTTTGTGAAGAACGGAAGACTCACTCTATTAGTCATAATGAATTCTTTATTTTCTATACTTATTTTTTTTATATTTTTTTTTATCCAGTCCATTCCTACCAAAAGAGAATATGGTTAGTCTAATTTCATCGCAATGCATTTCATTCTACGCTTTTTTGAATACTTAAATTCTTTTGGACATAGAGTTAGAACTTGTTTATTAGGTTCATCCACTTAACCTTAAATACTGTTAATTACCGTGGAAGTATTACTCAAAATTTGATATTTAGAGGATGGGAATTCATTTCCATTTGACTAACTTATAGTTGAGCCTGTATCTACCAGTGCTAAATATGTCTTGGTTTGTATTGTTAGTGTTATGATAATTTTGTATTGTTACGAGGCTAATTTATAAAAAAAGCATCATCAATTAAATTCGTTGCTGGTCTACTAATAGTTTCTACTTCCATTGGCTCTCGTCTTTGTCTTGATTGTTGAGCTCTGTTATTCTGTCGACTTTTATTGTAATTATAATTATTATGAGTCTGCCTTGGTTATGAGCTATTAGTTCTATATTGTCCTGTTCTATTCTGATACCCACTGTTTTGATAATACGTTCTTTCAAATCTTTGATTAGTTTGTTGGCCATTAATTTTCTTTTCAAATTTTTTGTTCTCATAATTTTTACTAAAATTTTTGCTAATGAGATTCATATCTAAATTGTTTTGATCCGGGCCTATAAAACTATTCACTATATTTCTGATTATTGTTAATCGATTTTGCGTCATAATAGCATAAGCTAATGAAGCTGACACTAATAATTAATTGTACAGACTTTGAGTAGATCAGCCGCTGATGCACTAGATTTCTGCCGCGATGTTTTACATATGCACTAGTTTATAGGAACTGAAGGAAGTTCAAAATTTGTAGAAACTTTCAATGGAATTTTCGAAATTTTGAATAGTCCTAAAATATCTGAATTTGAATTTGCCAAAAAAAAGGTCAATGCGACAGCAATTTTCACTTGATTCAAACTTTCGCTAAAGCTTCCATAAAGTTAATTGAAGGATTGTACCTTCCCTCCGGTTTACTTGTTATTGCATCAAAAATGAATGTAGGATTTAGAGGTTTGATCGCAGTTCCACGTAATATACGAGTTATAAAAGAAAGATTTATAAAGTCAAAAAACTCAAGTTTTTGCCGCTATACAACATCACTCAAGATCATATAGAACTCTCTTTCTCATCAGTACGAACAGGCCTGAGATATAATAATAATCCCACAGTTAGACAGTTTATAGCACGCTTCCAAAAACTACTCTTTAGAAGCCAACTTCGCGATGGTGGCTTGGGAAATTTTATTCCTTTGGAGCAAATCTCTATCCTTAACACCAATAAAACTTGTCCATGCAAGTAATAAATTTGACGTCGAACAGACCATCTATGCTAGAAGAACAACCAATAGTAGACACAACTGCGTACGACCAGATGTTTATACAAGAGCATTGGTACGCTACGGATCAAGCTGGACTGATGGAGTATTTTGTTTGTATTTTTGGGTCTTGAGGCACTTCAACGTGATGTTTGCCTATCCGCAATCCAACGAGATAATATGTCATCATCTCTTTTAATTTTTAAAACCAGAGGGCTGCTAAAATACCTTCAAAAAGGGTAACACTCATTTGCCAAAAAACTGGTCGGCAATTTCGAAGATAACCGCTTGGTAAAAAAAGAAACATTTTAAAATCGCAAATATTCCAATCCATATCTATCAGCGTGCTAGCTGATTGTATCAGAGGAAACCTTTTTGATTGATATTTCAAGCATATAGTAAAAACTCGAAATAACCATCTTCTCATTAAAGCTGTCATTAAAGTCTATCTGCAAACACGATATCACTTCATACCGAAAATGCAATAAGGAAAACATTCTATTAGGCAACATTTAACTAAAATTATTTATTTTTAAGGAATGTAAACGATATAATGCATCGACAAACTAACATTGATCATTTTTATTCGACTTATTTATGAATCTATAGCATTCAAGATATGAGTGTCGCCCGGTTAAAAGAGGAAAAAGATAAAAAATGTAAATACAATATACGGTATTCATTTTTGAATGTTGTATGTATATAATTAACAATGTATGCGTCTAAATTTGATGTATTTACATTGTTCCAAATAAAACATGCAACAATTAACGAAAATAAAAATTAAATTAATACTCAACCTATTTAGGTTTGATTCGTTTGCCAAGGGTTCCTGTTTTACGTACACTTAAAATCAACTGTTGTGTTTTTATAAAAGAAAAACTTCCTTTTAATTTTGTGTATCTTTATTTGGATTCGTAATCGATTTTCGACCGTCATCGTTCGGTCTTCCTCAGCGATAAATTTATTAGTGTTAAGTATATACTAATTTTTCAAGGGATATAGTTAATAAGGATATGATTAAGAGGATATTTTCAAATTTTTACATTACAAGGGATAGATTTAGATTCTTAAGATTAACTGATTAATTTAAAGAGCCATGAATTAACATTGCCTTCATCATGATTCATTACGGGTCTTTTTTCCCTATAAATGGCTAAGCTTTCTAAGGCATCTAGTTCCCGCACGTCTCTCGCTTCCCATATTGGTGCTACGTCATCCATAGTTATATCATGTCCTGCAGTCACGATGTGCTCCGCCACAGCTGATTTGAAACTGCCTGTCATGCCTCTCTTCTTTGCCGCTTTCGCTTCACCTAAGTGTTCCTTCATCCTAGTACTGATGAGTCTCCTTGTCTGACCGATATATACCTCTTGGCAGGTGGGGCATTCAACCCTATAGATCCCCGATTTCTCGTGTGGTTGTCGCTTGTCTTTATTCGATCCAAAGATGTTTTTGAGCTGGTTTCTATCACTCGTTTCTATGAGTTATATTGATTCATGGCCGTTTAGTTTCCTTTCTATTACGTAAGTGACACCTTCGTGGCCGGTGATGGCCTTCAAAATCGTCCTATCTGAGTCAAGGTTTAGTAAACTTGACCGTTCTTTCGTACGTCAGGTTCCTTAAATTTTTTCCGCCATTCTTCTGATTGTTGCTGCTTTAAAGCCATTTAAAATTGCAGTCTGGAGAATATACTGCATTTCCTTCTTATTGGCTTCCTCTTCAAGTGGCAAAGCGTACATGCGGTGTATCATAGCTCTGTAGGAAGAAACTTTGATTCGTTGTGTGTGGTTCGAAGTGTTTGGGATCGTTCTTTGCGTAAGCGTTGCTTTTCGGTAGATATTAAAGCTTATGTCCCTCTTCTCTGTTGTACTAGCACATACAAGAACGCCAGGTTTCCACCTATTTCTTCCTCTATTGTGAAGCTGATACTTTGATGTGCGTTGTTAAGATCCGTTAATGTTTGCTGCAAATCTCCTTTCTTGACGTACGCGAAAAGGCAATATATTACACTCTGCAAGCCGTGCATGACTGAAAATTATTACACCTTCAAAGGGAAATTTTTTAAAACTAAGGTAGGAACAGCGATTGGAAACATGCTCTCACTTTTTTTCAGTGAAATTTTTATGTCGCGATTGGAAGAGGGATTAAAATCAAGAGGAAAATTACCTGGTTCCGATACGTACATGACATTTTTGCGTACGTCAAAAAAGGAGATTTGCAGCAAACATTAACGGATCTTAACAACGCACATCAGAGTATCAGCTTCACAATAGAGGAAGAAATAGGTGGAAACCTGGCGTTCTTGTATGTGCTAGTACAACAGAGAAGAGGGACATAAGCTTTAATGTCTACCGAAAAGCAACGCTTACGCAAAGAACGATCCCAAACACTTCGAACCACACACAACGAACCAAAGCTTCTTCCTACAGAGCTATGATACACCGCATGTACGCTTTGCCACTTGAAGAGGAAGCCAATAAGAAGGAAATGCAGTATATTCTCCAGACTGCAATTTTAAATGGCTTTAAAGCAGCAACAATCAGAAGAATGGCGGAAAAAATTAAAGGAACCTGACGTACGAAAGAACGGTCAAGTTTACTAAACCTTGACTCAGATAGGACGATTTTGAAGGC
>CAWWDL010000264.1:0-23270 GCA_963942545.1 Oxycera nigricornis | reverse complement strand
ACCTTACGGCACCCTACGGCTCTTTACGGCACCTTACGGCACTTTACGGCACCTTACGGCACCTTACGGCACTTTACGGCACCCTACGGCACCTTACGGCACCTTACGGCACCTTACGGCACTTTGCGGCACCTTACGGCACCTTACGGCACTTTACGCCACCTTACGGCACTTTACGGCACTTTACGACACCTTACGGCACCCTACGGCACCTTACGGCACCCTACGGCTCTTTACGGCACCTTACGGCACTTTACGGCACTTTACGGCACCCTACGGCACTTTACGGCACCTTACGGCACCTAACGGCACCCTACGGCACTTTACGGTACCTTACGGCACCTTACGGCACCCTACGGCACTTTACGGCACCTTACGGCACTTTACGGCACTTTACGGCACTTTACGGCACCCTACGGCACTTTACGGCACCTTACGGCACTTTACGGCACCTTACGGCACTTTACGGCACCCTACGGCACCTTACGGCACTTTACGGCACCTTTCGGCACTTTACGGAACCCTACGGCACTTTACGGCACCTTACGGCACTTTACGGCACCTTACGGCACTTTATGGCACTTTACGGCACCTTACGGCACTTTACGGCACCTTACGGCACTTTACGGCACCTTACGGCACCCTACAGCACTTTACGGCACCTTACGGCACCCTACGGCACTTTACGGTACCTTACGGCACCTTACGGCACCCTACGGCACTTTACGGCACCTTACGGCACTTTACGGCACTTTACGGCACCCTACGGCACCTTACGGCACCTTACGGCACTTTACGGCACATTACGGCACCTTACGGCACTTTACGGCACCTTACGGCACTTTACGGGACCTTACGGCACTTTACGGCACTTTACGACACCTTACGGCACCTTACGGCACTTTACGGCACCCTATGGCACTTTGCGGCACCTTACGGCACCCTACGGCTCTTTACGGCACCTTACGGCACTTTACGGCACCTTACGGCACCTTACGGCACTTTACGGCACCCTACGGCACCTTACGGCACCTTACGGCACCTTACGGCACTTTGCGGCACCTTACGGCACCTTACGGCACTTTACGCCACCTTACGGCACTTTACGGCACTTTACGACACCTTACGGCACCCTACGGCACCTTACGGCACCCTACGGCTCTTTACGGCACCTTACGGCACTTTACGGCACTTTACGGCACTTTACGGCACCCTACGGCACTTTACGGCACCTTACGGCACCTAACGGCACCCTACGGCACTTTACGGTACCTTACGGCACCTTACGGCACCCTACGGCACTTTACGGCACCTTACGGCACTTTACGGCACTTTACGGCACCCTACGGCACTTTACGGCACCTTACGGCACTTTACGGCACCTTACGGCACTTTACGGCACCCTACGGCACCTTACGGCACTTTACGGCACCTTTCGGCACTTTACGGAACCCTACGGCACTTTACGGCACCTTACGGCACTTTACGGCACCTTACGGCACTTTATGGCACTTTACGGCACCTTACGGCACTTTACGGCACCTTACGGCACTTTACGGCACCTTACGGCACCCTACAGCACTTTACGGCACCTTACGGCACCCTACGGCACTTTACGGTACCTTACGGCACCTTACGGCACCCTACGGCACTTTACGGCACCTTACGGCACTTTACGGCACTTTACGGCACCCTACGGCACCTTACGGCACCTTACGGCACTTTACGGCACATTACGGCACCTTACGGCACTTTACGGCACCTTACGGCACTTTACGGGACCTTACGGCACTTTACGGCACCTTACGGCACCTTACGGCACCCTACAGCACTTTACGGCACCCTACGGCACCTTACGGCACCCTACGGCTCTTTACGGCACCTTACGGCACTTTACGGCACCTTACGGCACCCTACGGCACTTTAAGGCACTTTACGGCACCTAACGGCACCTTACGGCACTTTACGGCACCCTACGGCACTTTGCGGCACCTTACGGCACCTTACGGCACTTTACGGCACCTTACGGCACTTTACGGCACCCTACGGCACCTTACGGCACTTTACGGCACCTTACGGCACTTTACGGAACCCTACGGCACTTTACGGCACCTTACGGCACTTTACGGCACCTTACGGCACTTTACGGCACTTTACGGCACTTTACGGCACCTTACGGCACTTTACGGCACCTTACGGCAGCTTACGGCACCTTACGGCACCCTACAGCACTTTACGGCACCCTACGGCACCTTACGGCACCCTAGGGCTCTTTACAGCACCTTACGGCACTTTACGGCACCCTACGGCACTTTACGGCACCTTACGGCACCTTACGGAACCCTACGGCACTTTACGGCACTTTACGGCACCTTACGGCGCTTTACGGCACCTTACGGCACTTTACGGCACTTTACGGCACCTTACGGCACTTTACGGCACCTTACGGCACCCTACGGCACTTTACGGCACCTTACGGCACTTTACGGCACCTTACGGCATCCAACGGCACTTTACGGCACCTTACCGCACTTTACGGCACCTTACGGCACCCTACGGCACTTTACGGCACCCTACGGCACTTTACGGCACCTTACGGCACCCTACGGCACCTTACGGCACTTTACGGCACTTTACGGCACCTTGCGGCACTTTACGGCACCTTACGGCACTTTACGGCACTTACTTTACGGCACCTTACTGCACTTTACGGCATCATACGGCACTTTACGACGCTATTTTTAATTTAAAGATTTTTAAACTTTCTGTGATTTTGCAAATTTAAGCTGAGGAATAGGCCTACCGGGGATACCTCATTAAAAAAGCGCGTAAAAAATTTTACCTGATGGGTTACGTGGAAACGACTATTATTTGGCTTGGGGGCGAAAAGTTGCACTTTTGCACAGGGCGCCACAAAATATTGAGCCGGTCCTGATCCCTCATTATTATTATTTAAAGTTGTACTATTTTCATTATTAATTTGTGACTAATAATTTTAATATCTATGTAAATATAGCTGGGAAGTTGAACGTGTGGATCTCAAGGGTCGCACCTCGCGGCTTGTTCGTTCATCTAACTGGACCGACAAAACGTGCGACAAAACAGAACATGTACACCGAGCTTTACGGTGTTCTGTATAGCACAAGACCAGGTCAACAGCGTTTCCGCGCTGTGAGTGTCTGTCGTATCACTTTAAGGGGATCTAACAGCCTAATTTAATATATCTGGCTAGATGATTGATCTGGGTTTAACGAAATTCAAATGACGCAAAGAATCCAAATTTCCTTACCGGAAACTCAGAATTTTCAGCGGATATTATTGATTATTTTGAAATTTATTTATTTAAGCAAGTAGTTTACTAAATAAAAACAGTAAATTACAAAAACATATCAGTACTGTGTCGGGAAGCCCTTCTGCTTCGCAACCTCTTGTAGGCGATTCGGCATTGTGATAGGTTGAACATTTCCCAGATGAATATGTCTACCTCGGAAAATCCAATAAATCAACTATTTAATGGCTGCTCTTATTCAGTAGAAACTATGATACGCTTAGAAATTCCATATATATTTCAAAAAGCACGCTCACTGTAGGAAAGATGGTAGTACTTTACTCTGAAGACACATTGGACCATACTTTCCTCCTACCTGCAGAATGGTGCCAAATTAAATTTGGAAAGCTTTGGGTTTTTTTACTTGGATCTGATTTTATAGTCAAGCTAAACCTCGGAAACATTAACATTCGGAGCTGAAAATTGTCTCAGACGAAGAATAGTGACATATAAAAAGCTTCCATTGATTTAAAAGGTGTTACAAAATTTATGCGATTCCAAAGTCCATAGAATCAGTTTTCCGCAAATAAACCGTAAATTATTGCATAAATGTAGGACACATACAGCTGCAAACATGTAAAAACAATGACTTGTACCTTATCAAGAAAAACCCAATTTCTCAATGAATCTTTGGATATAACTCATTCGTCTAAGGTTTGCTTCTACCTGATTCAATAACAATTGAGGGAAGTAAAGAATTGACCATTGCTACATTTAAAAGGACGACAGGACAATAAAATCTTCGGAAACTCAGAATTTTCAGCGGATATTATTGATTATTTTGAAATTTATTTATTTAAGCAAGTAGTTTACTAAATAAAAACAGTAAATTACAAAAACATATCAGTACTGTGTCGGGAAGCCCTTCTGCTTCGCAACCTCTTGTAGGCGATTCGGCATTGTCGTTATAAGTCTCCTGCATTCCTCCACATGTATGGATGCCAATGCTTCTTTCACCGCTTCGAACAATTGGTCCATATTTGTTAAATTTCATACTGCTATCGCTTGTTTTATGTCACCCAACAAGTGCTCGATTGGATTTGAGTCCGGTATCGTCTATAACGCCGACGCTAATGTCCTTATAGCAAAGTAGCAACAATCAACTTTTTGCCTCCCTCAATTTTCATTGCATTAGGTTTTTTTACCAAACAAACCTAAGGCGAGTGAGTTATATCGAAGGATTCATTGACAAATTGGATATTTCTTGGTAAGCTACAAGTGTTTCTAATTATATGTCCGCAGCTGCATATGCAATTGTTTTCGGCGGAACTTTCGCTGGGATTTTATTATATTTATTACAAATTTTTTAATCGGCTTAAACCTCTGATGCAGCACTTGAAAAATATGTCAGTACCAGTTTTGATTTGAAAAAATATTCGATTTCAGACAAGTATGACTTATGCAAGTCTTGTGTTAATTGTCCCGACATATTTTATAGGTAAATTAATTTTGTCAACAAAACGATACAGAAGAGTTGAGTATATTTGTATACGTTATGTGTGTATACATTTTTTTCTAAAACGATATCTCACGAAATCAAAGTTGCATTGACTTTGTTGAGGTGTGAATCGAAGCGTATTAACAACTGTGTTTATATGAAAATATGAAAGTGACTATTTTCTATCAAAAACTAGTTCCATTTTGATTGTGAAAAAAATCTGGAAGCTATCATTTGAAAATAAAATTTTCTCGAGAGTTCTTGAAATTCCATGCATGGGTATATTTATAATTTTAGATTGTTGTCTAGTGTCTTTCAGTCTCAGTAAAGAATTAGTGAAAAGAATCATACACAATGTAGAAATCAAATACCAATTTGAAAGTTGCTTTTATAAGAAAATTTGCCGATTTGATTTGATCATTAAAGTAACTAAGACACTTTTTGTCCTGCAAATAGTCAACAGTAAACGGTAAAATGTTAAAAAGAGGAGCGAATAGCGCTAAAATTCAGAATTCCAAGAAATCAATAGCAACGGCAGAAATAGAACAAACAGTAAAATACTGAAGAACACGACTTACATACGTACATTGAAAATTAGTGTTAACAAAGAATTATTTTATTTATCTCAAAAGAAGTTCAACAAATTCTGTCTGATTATACAACACATTTCGCATCATCACCCTCGAGCTGTGGCTAGCACATTGGCTCCTTGCTGAGCAACTGCGAGTCCTTGTACGGTTCCATCTCGGACTCGTTGCCCAAGTTTTTCCTGCATTCAGAAAGATATTGCAATTATCATAAACTCTTTGCAAATTTGAATATAATTATGGTTAACATTAACATTTTCCAATTTCCCATAAAAGTCTTACTCATAACAACTTACCACTGGCTTGAACGTCTTCTTCCACCAGCTGGCTTCGCTCTGACCAGCTAAGGCAACCAAAAGAATGGCGAAAACAAAGAATACTTTTGCGAAATTCATTTTAATTGCTGCAAGCAAATTTATAATTGAGCACCTTGAATGTCTCAGTGAAACTGATAGCGTCTTCTTTGGGTACGAATGTCTTATATAGTGCGAATAGTAAAAGCAGATTCACTGATAAGACAAAATGTAAGTCCCGGGTTTGATAACTTTATGTTTACAACGATTGTTGCATTTATTGCGGTAGTTTATCGCGGGGGTTTTGATCTTTTCGTAGAATGCTTTAAACTTGGGGATTATTGTTGCATCGTTGATTTCTTAGGGTGTTTAAGGGCCAATTGAAACTATAGAGTAGGATCTGTAAGGTGTACACTTGAGTCTTCTGGATCTTTGATTTAAACAAATTCAAACTATTTGCTAATACAAAAGCTCCAAATATGCATCTGCGAACATCGATCGTAATAAGTTTAAATAGTTACAGACTTTAGCAGCAAGCAATCCTTACTATCTGAATCGGAAATAATTGTCTTAGTACGTGCCATTTCTGAATATCCCACATACTAAAATCATAGAATAACATCTGGGGAAGTACAATAAGTAATTGAATGTGGCTAAATTATGAGCTACGCACTTCCGTTTTTGTTTAACCATGCAGTTTTCGCCACTTGTTTTTTCCCTGTGTTTGGCTCTGTTTGCAGAACCTTTTCACCAATAATAATTGGATGCATTTTATTTGCTGTTACTTCAAAGTGAAGGCAAACCAATAAAAGAATGATGTTTATTAATTTGAGCCCAATAAAATTATGCAATTAAAATAGCCGTGAACACTTTGAATTTTTAACTTCCCAGTATATGGGAAGTTCTTGTAATCACCTCGAAAATTGAAATTGAAATTTTCAACATTTCTTTACGTTTTGGGGTCTATTGAGTATATATAAAGTGTTTTTAGAAAGGGAGATGTATGTGTGTGTGTACGTACGTACGTACAAAATCATGATCTTCAAGGTCATATTTGTCATTCACTATATCTCACGAACTAGATATCACGTCAATAGACGTGTAATAACTTCTTTGTGAGTCTGTCAAATTTTTAAAAAAAACCCTTGGAGCCATTTTTGAATTTAAGAAAAAAAGTGCAAAAAAAAAAGGTTTTTTCCATAAACAATAAATTTTTAACCTGATTTACGGAACACAGTAATCAATTTTTATAAAATTGACATACTCCAAGCAGTGCTTGTAAAAACATCATCAAACCTTTTTCTCATGATCACAAAAAACATTGAATAAAAAGTAAAAAATCATTAACAATCATCATGATCTTCAAGGTCATTTCTGTCATTCACTATATCTCACGAACTAGATATAATATTTGCATCATTAAGGTGTCAATCGACGTGTAATAACATCTTTGTGATTTTTTTAACATTATAAAAATTCGTTTCAGCCGTTTTTTTTTAATTTAATGGAAGAAAATACGAAAAATTAGGGTTTTTTCATAAAAAATATTTTTTTAACCTGATTTGCACAGCACAGTAATAAATGTTTATAAAATTTATACATTCTTATAAGTTTTTGAAGAGAAACCGGCAAAACTTTTTTCCATGATTATGAAAAAAAAACTAAATGAAAAATAAAAAATCATGAATGATATTACCTTGTAAAGAGAGTTCATTCGAATGATATTACCTTATATCTTTTATTCTAAAGACTTTGTTGTAAATTCAATCAAAGTTTTAAAATACTTGCATAATTTGAGCAGATTTTAAAAGCTTTTACAGTCTTTTAATTAAAAAAACTGCTTAAATTTTGAAAACCATCAAAATTTCAATCAAATGTGCATTTGTGGTAATCAACGCTTTGAATGGTAAAATGTTTTGTAGTCAATATTTTGCAAGATCATATTCTTTAAAAAGTTTCATCAAATAAAACAATCCAGTTTTTAGTACATTAATTCGTTAGTAATCGTAAGATTTCAATTACTTCACCTATCATCATTTGTAAAACATTTTACTTTTTACATGCAATTGAACCTATTTTTGGCTGCATATTCAAAATTTACCAATAGAATGTATAAAATAATTATTAATCTTATTGATGAAAAATCGTGAAAAAATATAAATTTAGTGATTATGCTGAAGTCATGGCAATTTTGAACGCAACTATTCAAAATGACGAAATCACGCGACAAAATCTCTTCATGGAGGGTAATAACAAAAACTGCATTCATTTTTGCTACTGCTCTTTTGTCCTTCAAGCATCGATATGAAAATAACAAATAACGTTGAAAAGGCCCCCACCGATTGATCCGCGTGAATATTCAATCAAATCAATCTGTTCCAATCGACCAAAAACCTTAGGTAATCAATGGACGCTTCCGTAGATGATATAATTGATATTAACTCATTCCTGTTATGTTACTGCTATGAATACCTCTCATTATTATTATTTAAAGTAGTGTTATTTTCATAAATAATTTTGTGTTTCATATTTTTGATATCTATGTAGGTATAGATGGGAAGTTGACCGTGTGCACCTCAAGGGTAACACCTCGCGGCTTGTTTTTTAATCATTCCAATTTGAACAAATCAGTAGAAGCCAACTTTCTCAATGCCGATTAATAAATTTCAAGACACCACTTGTGAATGAAACAGCTCCCTCCGTTTCAAATACAGTAGTACCCCGACTTACGTTACCCCGGACGCAATTTCTGATTTTCTTCACCTGTTTCCTCGTATATCCTCAAGACTCATATGAAAAACAACGTTGGCACATTTGTCAGAAAAGCATAGTTAAACTGAAAAAGATAAGCATTCCCAAAATAAAGGTATAAAAATTCCCAGCGAGTAGGTTAATGGGCTATTTTTCTCAATCATGCATGACGTCACACAAGCTGTTGGCTCTACCTTGTATTTATTGTTTCATGATCAAAGATGTGAATCTAATATTTTGTACAGGTTACGCATCATTGTTACATCAATTGAACATTACAAATGTGTATTTTATGTTCCATACTAATCAAGTATCAGTGCCTCCTTAATTGAACACAACAAACCATTTTTATCTTTGGCATTAGTATTTGTCGTTAAGCTAAGCCAGGTTTCCCGTACGTGTTTTTCTCTACACGATACATAAAAACATATACACAAAACATTTCATACTCAAATTGTTCTACACATTTTTGTTTACATATATAGTTGTAAATTCATGAGCTGTTGTTGATCCTTCAGGAATTTTTGATCAAGAGATCTAGACTAAGAGCTGATTGCACACTTTATTTTTAACTGTTATTAAACGAATTATACACTTTCACCAAGTGAATCGTACACAGAATATGTTATGACAAAGATGAAAACGCCATAAACTTTTCAACATTTTTATCGTCTTTCTTCGTAGCAGTGAAACCCGATTGGTACACCTATTATCTGAAAGATGTTCAAGAAATAATCTACATGCGCATTGAGGACGATAGAGATTATATTTAAATTCCCGATTTAAGTGAAGTGAAGAGCGTGGGTGAATTATGTTTACATGTTTATCAAGGAGGAAAGGATGCTGATAAAGTTTATTTGAATTTAGACATAAAATTCGATACGATTTAAGACTTCACTGATAATATAATAGGACAGATACCACGCGGAAGGATAAATCATGCAGAATTGCTGAGAATGATTGATGCATACATACAGAAAAGGAGGCGGGAATTAAACCCACCTCCCATATTTTTAACCTTAATGATCATGGAGTGAAACTTAAGGTAGAGCTTCTGATATCATCCCCAACCTCAATGGTTTGATTGCATTGTTACTAAATAGGATAGAATTCGATGGAGATGATTTTGAAAATATTGGGTCTATAACTTAATTCGTGCGGTTTGCTAAGAGATGGCGTAACTTGTATAATATGACATCGTTTCAATATTTCAAACCTGCGTTGGAAAGCTACTGTCATTGTACGTCTTTTCAGTGTATGCCATTCATTTGAAGCGGTAACAACAATATTTTTTTTTCACTCAAATATGTCGAACTTTGTTCCTGAAAAAGTGTTTTTGCGGGGAATTCTTCTTCATTACTGTAATATGAAGAAAACTGCTGCCGAAAGTCATCGTATTTTGGTGAAAGTTTATGATGAACATGCTCTAGCTGAGCGAACCTGCCAAAAGTGGTTTGCACGATTTAAAAGTGGTGATTTTAGCTTGGAAGACGATGAACGTCCTGGCCAGCCAAAAAAGTTTAAAAAGGAAGAACTGGATGCATTACTCGATGAAGATTGTTGCCGAACACAAGAAGAGCTCGCAGAATCTTTGGGTGTCACTCAAGCAGCCATTTCAAAACTCTTAAAAGCAGCTGGATATATTCAAAAGCAAGGAAATTGGGTTCCACGTGAACTCAAGCCGAGAGACGTCGAAAGGCGGTTTTGCATGTCCGAAATGCTGCTGGAACGCAACAAAAGAAAGTCATTTTTGCATCTGATTGTTACTGGTGATGAAAAATGGATCCATTACGACAACCCCAAGCGCAAAAAATCATATGTGAAATCCGGCCAACCAGCCAAATCAACGTCAAAGCCGAATATCCATGGCGCGAAGGTAATGCTCTGTATTTGGTGGGATCAGAAGGATGTGCTGTATTATGAGCTGCTAAAACCGGGTGAAACCATCAATGGAGCACGCTACCGAACACAAATAATCCGTTTGAAGAGAGCAGTAGCCGAAAAACGCTCGGAATATGCAACCAGACACGAGGCAATAATTTTCCATCATGACAACGCTCAGCTTACGTTGCTTTTCCGGTTAAGAACTATTTGGAAAACAGTGGATGGGAAGTTTTACCCCACCCGCCTTGTAGCCCAGACCTTGCCTCTTCTGACTACCATTTGTTCCGATCGATGCAGAACGCCCTCACTGGAATACGGTACACATCAGAGCAGGATATCAAAAATTGGCTTGATTCATTCTTGGCTACCAAGCCGGCGCAGTTCTTTTGGGATGAGATCCACAAATTGCCAGAAAGATGCGAAAAAGTCATAGCTTCAGATGGGCAATACTTTGAATAATACTATTGTGCAATTTTGTTCTTAAATAAACGTTCAAATTTTGAAAAAAACCGCACGAATTAAGTTATAGACCCAATAGCAAAGAGCGAAAACAAATTTTCAATAAAGTTAGCTGGGAGATTCGACAGATGATAGCTCGCGTGACTAAAGAGTCCGGTGGTGAGATATTACTAGATGAGCTGGCGACAAGAGGTTCAAATTAGATTTTGAATATACCACACAGAAAAAAATTATGAGGGTATGGATGTTACTCAAGTACCAATTGAATTGTCAAAAACTGACGACATTGTCGGTCTGTTTATTGATGCGTTCCTTAAAACATCCGTTGACAAACGGGATCCGGGATTGATTAACACTACAATTAAGGATTCGTTTCTCAAGTCAATGATTCTGGAAAATATAAAGCAGCTGGAAAAATTCGTTAATGCGTTGCAGAATAGAGCACGACGTGAAATAGAGACGGGATCTACCAAACCCACTTTAATACACATTTACACAAATATTATCAAACCGAGAATAACGGGCAAGAAGTGGATAAGGAACCGCCGAATAATGTCATTGAACACTTATGACAATGTGTTCAGATTTCATCACGCGGAGTACTGTCCGGTAGAAAAACCTTTATCGAAAGCATCTCCATCAAGATTACAGGCTGTCATGGGGAACTGGTTCATTTCGAACCAAGCTTTACACCCACCTATATACTCGTAATGCTGCATTTTAAACGATGGTAAAAAAAACTATAAATATAAACTCATAGAATATATCTGAATAGTATTGATACTAGGGATGCATCCGATACCAATATATCGGCGATACTTCGGGTTTGCCGATATATCGGTATCGGCGATATTTTGATGGCCGACTCAACGTTACTTTTCAAATTTTACACTTTTAAAATGATGTGTTTTCTCGTCTATTTCGTTGCAAACGCATCTCGAACTTACTATGCTCGGAGAACTCCAGCGCTTTATTCAGTTTTTTGTTTCGCTAGGTTGACTGCTGTCGCGTGTAGTATTTTTCCATGCAAATAAAATTAGGAATTACATATCGTAATTAGTTTGTGTGTGTATGTCAATTATAACTAGTGGTTTAAGTCAAATAAAGTAAATCCAAATAGTAGTCATGCCACCTTCAAAACACAAATGATTGGAAAACATAAGAAGTCCGTCGACAGAAAGGCAGACAGCATCGCAATCGAAGAAAATAGCGGCTGACTTGGTATTGGCTCTTAATGAAAAATTCGATGGTTTGGAAAATGAATGAGCATATTGCTTAGCTGCAATGCTTGATTGTCGTTGTAAATCACGAATATTTCAATTAGAAGAAGTCGAGAGGTACCTATGATCTCCTAATATATCGGAGAGATGCAGATCCGTTCGTTTTCTGCCGTAATGACGTCTTATACCCAAACTTGAAAAAAAATGCCGCAGAAGTACTTTAGTTTCCAAATAAGTTCTGTCGCATCTGAGAGAATATTATCCACCGCAGGTCTTATTCGAACAGACTTGGTTGGTTGGTTGGTTGTAGTGGCAGCCCCCTTTGTGAAAAGGCGGCTGACTTAGGCCACGATTGGTCCATTGTGATACCACATTTCAATAGGGTGCGGCACTAAAACCTGTTGGGTGACGAGAACCATTTAGATTCTCGTATGAAGCCGGCTACGCAGCTAATATTCAAACTGGCTACTTCCGTGAGGCTGTCCAGGAAAGATGAGCCTAAAGTTTGCATGCGTTTCTTGGATAGTGCTGGGCATTCACACAGAAAGTGTTGGATCGTTTCCTCCTCCTCTGATCTGCAGCTGCGGCAGAAATCGTGGAAAGGGGCACCCAGTCTTTCTGCGTGTCTGCCAATGAGACAATGCCCCGTCAGTACGGATACGATGAAACTTAATGTTTCACGGCTCGTGTTGAGGAGCTGCTTGGTGCGCTTTGAGCTTAGTGTGTGCCAAGTTTGCCTGGTTGTCCTGCAGGTTTCTTCCAGCAGCCAGGCCCTATTTGCAGCCTCTATATAGTACTGCTTGAAACTTAGCTTGACGGAGGCCAACGGATGGCCGACTTGGGGTGTTAGTGTATAATCCTGGAGTTCAGTGCCAGCTCTAGCTAGCGCATCAACTTCGCAGTTCCCAGGTATATCACTGTGACCCGGCACCTAGCAAAGAATCACTTCACAGTGAAGCGACATTGCGTTCAGTAGTGTGCGACATTCCATTACAATTTTGGATGAGGTATGCACGCTGGATAGTGATTAGATAGCAGCTTGACTGTCAGAGAAAATGTTGAGATTTCTTGTATAAATTTTCTGATTTCTCAGTCAGTCCACTGCCTTATGTATTGCGATGACCTCTGCCTGAAACACTGCAGTGATCTGGTAGCCGGAGGGATAGTCTCAGGCCTAGCTGTTGGGAGGAAACGCCACAGCCAACTTTTCCATCCATTTTTGATCGATCAGTGTAGATGTCGACCGATTCCTGTATCCTATTTCCTTCCATGATCCAGTCATCTCTGCTAGGGATGACGGACTTGAAACTGTGGTGGAAGCAGGGAATCGGAGGAGTGAGGTCTACTTTCTCTGGTGGAGTGGCCGATATGCTCATCACGGCAGAGATTTAGAGCTTTCAATCGAATAGCAGAGCACGTGGCCTGCTGTTTCGTTAGGAGCTCCGTCGGGAGCCAATTTAATAGCATAAACAATGCCTTTGTCGGGGTAGTGCGCATAGCCCCGGTGATTGCAATAGCTGCAGTCCTCCTGACCCTGTTAACCAGGTTCGCGTTTGATGTTTTTGCCATCGCTGGCCACCAAATAACCACGCCATACAGAAGGATTGGTTCCACTATCGCTGTATAGAGCCATGATACAGTTTTGGATTTCAGTCGCCATCTTTTCCCAATAGCTCTTTTGCAGCAGTAGATTGCGCATGCCGCTTTACGCGCTATTTCTGCTATGTTTGCTTTCCATGCGAGCTTGGAGTCTAAAATCAGATCTAAATATTTGACCTGATGAGATGGATTAAGACTTGTCTCATCAAGTTTAGGTGGATGGTTGGTTGGTTGGTTGTAGTGGCAGCCCCCTTTTATCCAAAGGTAGCTCACTTAGGCCACGAGAGGCCCATTGTGATACCACAGAATATATATGGGCGGCACTAGAACCTGCGGGTTGACGAGAACCATCCAGATTCTCGAATAAAGCCGGCCATGCAGCCAATGTCCAAATCGGCTGCTTCCGTGAGGTTGTCTAGGAAGGGTGTGCCCAAGGTTTGCATGCGCTTCCTGGACAGCGCCGGACATTCACACAGAAAGTGTTTAATGGTTTCTTCCTCTTCCTCTGATCTGCAACTTCGGCAGAAATCATTGAAAGGGACACCCAGTCTTTCTGCGTGTCTGCCGATCAAACAGTGTCCCGTTAGTACGGAAACGACGGAACTCAGGGTGTCGCGGCTTATGTTGAGGAGCCGCTTGGTGCGTTTGGAGCACAGTGCGTGCCAAGTTTGCCTGGTTGTGCTACAGGTTTCTTCGAGCAGCCAGGCCCTATTCGCAGCCTCCACGTAGTGCTGCTTAAATCCTAGCTTTATGGAAGCTAGAGGTTGGCCGACTTCGGGGTTAAGTGTATATTCCTGAAGCTCGGTGCCAGCTCTCGCTAAGGCATCTGCTTTGCAGTTTCCAGGTATATCACTATGCCCCGGTACCCAACAAAGAATCACTTCACAGTGAAGCGACAACACGTTCAGTTGTGAGCGGCATTCCATCGCAATTTTAGATGAAGTATACACGCTGGATAATGATTGGATGGCAGCTTGACTGTCAGAAAAGATGTTTAAATTTCTTGTGGAAATTTTCTGACTTCTCAGCCAGTCAACTGCCTTATAAATCGCAATGACCTCTGCCTGAAAGACGCTGCAGTGGTCTGGTAATCGGAAGGATAGTTTCAGGCCTAGCTGTTCTGAGAACACGCCACAGCCAACTCTTCCCTCCATTTTTGATCCATCGGTGTAGATGTCGACCGATTCCTGTATCCCATCTCTTTCTGTGGTCCAGTCCTCCCTATTCGGGATGACTGTCCTGAAACCATGGTGAAAACAGGGAATCGGAGATGCAAGGTCCACTTTCCCTGACTTTGGCCCATCCCTCCGTAGTATTGTGGAGTGACCAAAGTTATCCTCATGCCATAGTCGCAGAGCTTTTAATCGAACAGCAGTGCACTTGGCCTGCTGTCTCGTAAGTAGCTCTGTCGGAAGCCAATTTAATAGCATAAATAATGCCTTTGTCGGGGTAGTCCGTAGAGCCCCGGTGATTGCAATAGCCGCACTCCTTCTGACCTTGTTCAGCAGGTTTACATTTGATGCTTTCGCCATAGCAGGCCACCAAATAACTGCGCCATACAGAAGGATTGGTTCCACTATCGCCGTATAGAGCCATGATACAATTTTGGGTTTTAATCCCCACCTTTTCCCAATAGCTCGTTTGCAGCAGTAGATTGCACATGCAGCCTTGCGTGCTCTTTCTGCTGTGTTCGCTTTCCATGCGAGTTTAGAGTCCAGAATTAGACCTAAATATTTGACCTGATGAGATAGGTTGAGACTTATCTCCTCAAGCTTAGGTGGGACAAATCGTGGAATTTTATACCTTCTTGTGAAGAGCATAAATTCCGTCTTTTGCGGGTTGATCTTTAGACCACACTCTTTGCTCCATTTGGTAAGAATACCTAGGGCAAAGTTTAGTCTTTCCGATAGGGTGTTAACAAATTTTCCCGATATTGCTATTGCAACATCGTCGGCATAAGCTACGACTTTGCAGCCAGTCGCTTCTATTTTTGACAGGAGTTCATCCACCACTAGGTTCCATAGAAGGGGTGATAGCACCCCACCTTGTGGTGTGCCTCTGCAAACCCTCCTTCGTAAGGTACTGTTTCCTAGCGTGGAGTTGATGTTCCTGCTGCTAAGCAGTTGACCGATGAACCCTATAAGGTTGTCATCGGCATTGCTTTCCCCGAGTGCTTTGCCAATAGCCTTATGGCTGATATTGTTGAAAGCCCCTTCGATGTCTATAAAAACTGCTTGCGTGTATTCCTTAACGCTTAGCGATTTTTCGATATAGCTGGTGAGCGAGTGAAGAGCTGTTTCAACCGATCTCCCTTTTGTGTATGCGTGCTGCGCATTAGAGAGTGGTTTCAGAATAGCTCTCAGATGGATCTCTATCAGTCGCTCCAGAGTTTTTAGCAGAAAGGAGGTGAGACTGATAGGTCTGTAATCCTTAGGTGAGGAGTGGGATGTTTTACCCGCTTTAGGTATGAAAACTATTTTTGCTTCTCTCCACTGCTGTGGAATGTAAGCCATCCGTACACATGCTTTGAAAATGGCGTTCAGCCATGGCAGTGCTATATTGATACCCTGCTGGATCTCAATAGGTGAGATGTTATCCATGCCAGGGGATTTAAAGGGTTGAAATGAACTGATTGCCCAGCGTAGGAGCCTGTCATTTACAGGCACAGTAGTTGGCATGCAATCCGAGAGCGTGTGTGGATCCGCTTTATCAGCCACATCATCACTGCCCGGGAAGTGCGTATCCACGAGAACAGACAGAGTCTCGGAGCTGGATTTCGTCCAGACTCCATTTGCGTCCTTAACGGACCCTAGAAATGAGGGGGAGCTCGTCATGACTTTACGCAGGCGACTGACATCTTTGGAGTGTTCTATTTCTGCACAGAAGCTTCTCCAAGAGGTGCGTTTAGCCTTTCTGATAGAGGATTTGAACTCCTTCAGTTTTGTTTTATAAGAAGACCAGTCGTTAGTTTCTTTAGCTCGGTTGAAGGACTTCCTACATTCCTTCCGCAGCTCCGCAATGTCACTATTCCACCATGGGGGCTTGTACTTCCCTCTAGGTTTCGTTGGACTACATGCAGACCTTGCTGCGTCATTGAAGGCCAATGTAAGGGTCCCAACGGCTTTCTCAAGACCGGGTGTGTCTGCAATCTCTGGAGGTCCGCCTTCTAGCGCGGACTCAAATACCGATTGGTATTTGACCCAATCCATCCTCCTTTTGTTAATGAAGGTTGGATTTGTCGGAGGGTCAGATGCCAGATCGAACTTTATGTATAGGTGATCGGAGAACGAGCACTCTTGTGATACGTGCCATCCCTTGATAGCTTGGTTCAAGTGCTCGTTCGTCAGAGTGATATCCAGAACCTCTCTACGGCTTGCCGTAATGAAGGTAGGATCCTCACCTTTATTAGCTAGGGCTAAGTCATGCAATAAAATGAATTCAAATAGTGACTCACCCCGTTTATTCGTGTCGGTGCTACCCCAGATGCGATGATGAGCATTGGCGTCCGCTCCGACTATTAAAGGGATGCCTCTTGCAGTGGCTTCCCTTGTAAGCCTCTGCAGGCTAGTTGGAGGTGGCAGAACATCATGCGCCATGTAGCAGGAGACAGCCCAAAGGGGTTTGGACTGTCTTTCCACTGCTATCGCAACGGTGTCCTGGTCACTGAAATTATACAAGGTTAAAAACTTCAAGCCTTCCTTTACAATTATGCAAGCTCTCGGTTTACCTGCTGTGTTGAAGGATACTATGTTATATCCTTTCAAGTTGAGCCCGCAAACCCGGTTTCCAACAACCCAAGGTTCCTGGGCTAGTATTAGCTCCTCTCCTTTTTGGGCCAGGTGGAGGAGCAGTGCGGCGGATGCTGCCTTGGAGTGCTGGAGGTTAATCTGCAGAAACCTCAGCATCGCGACACAATGTTTTATCCGCCTCCTCGTCAGATAAGGACATCTCCTCCTCCTCGACCAGGTCGAGGGATCTGAGAAGGTCCCCAGCCAACCCCGCAGTGGAGGTGGTGCTTCTTCCGTCATCGGAGAGAAGATCTGACTCAGAGAGGTCCACGGTCGGGTCTACTGATGCTTCCACAGTTCCCTCGCTTCCACTCTCCTTGCTCGGTTCCCGTACTGCCTTCCCAGTACGGTCCTTGCGATATACTCGCAGGGTGATAGCCGAGAAACCGTAGCTAATCACCCCGCACTTCGACTCCAATGGAGCTAGCGACTCCTCGTTCAAGATTATTAGAGCCTCTCGCTGTCCATTGCTGGGCTCGCTAACCTTAGCTACCTTCCAGTTTTCCACCGGGAGGTCAGCATTGCTGAGCTTGATTAGCTCAACAATTTCCTCCGGTGTGGATGGCTCCGCTGGTATCCACGCCCTGGACCGAGGCCTATTCGGGATATCTTCCCTGGAGACAGCGTCCAGCTTTGCTCCAGGCCAGACTTCTCCCACTCTACCTATAGCCTGCTTGTAAAGATCCGCTGAACGTTGATCTGTACAGGCTATCAACTTAACGTGACCCTGGTACCAGCCAGCATCACGACAGCTTGGTGGAGGGCCAGGATTTGCCTCAAGTATGGGCTTGTACACCCGGAGAAGCGCGATTTCCACCATCTTCCAGTTTGACGGTGAGATGGTGCCATCGCTACTGCTTCTGTCGATAACAGCCCATACCAGGCTTTCCTTGGCAGCTTCACTAAAACTCCTGCCCTTAACAGGATTGGGTGAGACCAGTTTTGGTCTTTTACTAACCGGCAGTTGAACGCTCGGTTGAATTGGGGCAGACTCATTAGATCTGCATCTTTTATGAGTTGCCTCTTTCTTCGGAATAGAGGCTTTGTAAGCCTCTACCGTGGTGGTTGCCCATTTCAGGGAGATTTTATCCTTCTGGGAAAGACCATCCGGAGGTAAATCTTTCAGCCTTTTCAGGACTTTGAAGGCGGACCTTCTGTCTCTGTAAGCCGTAACCGAGGGGTTTTGTTGCTTCTTAACACCTGAAGTGGAAGCGGTGTTGGAGGGCGCTCCGGAAACAGTGCGGGCCAGCTTGTTCGCCGTTACCTTGGTGTTACCGCTAGCGCCAGTAGGCTTGACTGAGGAGGTGCTTGCCCCTGGCATAGCTGCCTTGGTGCATGCATCCCTCGAAGAAGTAGGGGGTTGGCTGAGTACCGCGGTCTTCTTCCCACTAGAAGGACGCGTCACCTTCGTCCACTTCCCTTCCGGGCCGAGTGGATCTTCCTTTTGAGTTTTTGAATTTAAATTCATTGCGATTTGGGTCCCCCCTCACAGCCGCTATCTCCACTCGTTGTGCAGTTCCCCTGAGACCCCATGGTTATCTATGCCGAAGCAGGGAGGCCATGCGAGGGTTGGCACATTCCCTTATGAGGAGATGTGCTCAGAGCCGGGCCGGGGACTAATCAGGAGTCCAAACTCAACTGAACCTACACGGCCAGACTAGTGGCGACGAGTTTTGAACGTACCGTGAGGCCTGCCAGGGTTTTACCGGGACGGAGGCAGCATTGGCATTAGCCTGAAAGCCATTTCCGCAAGATGTCACTCTTGCGTACTCAGGTGACAGAATACCGCTGCTACCAGCCCAAAGCATCAGATATAGTCGTTAAGACGAGAGAGTTGTCCAAGAAAACAATCGAAAGTCGTGCCGTGGTAGATCATTTAGCGTTACCCAGGATGCACCACGAGGAGGCGATCTACCCTACATCCCAAGTTTAGGTGGAACAAATCGTGGAATTTTGTATCTTCTCGTGAAGAGCACAGATTCCGTTTTCTGCGGATTTATCTTCAGACCGCACTCTTTGCTAAATTTGGTAAGAATACCTAGGGCAAAGTTTAGTCTTTCAGATAGTGTGTTAACAAATTTGCCTGATATTACTATTGCAACATCGTTGGCGAAGGCTACGACTTTGCAGCCAGTCGTTTCTATTGTTGACAGGAGTTTGTCCACCACTAACTAGGAGAGGCTTCGACTTTGTAGTCTCAGATTTGGATGAAATTTGGCACACAAGTTGAAGACGTCAAGGATATTCGATCCTTAAAATACTAGACCGCAACACTCCCCCCTTTTTGAAAAAAATGCCTTCAAAGTTTTTACATCTGACAGACAACAAGCGGTGCAGCGGTAGCAGCGCTACTAACTGGCGATCTAGGGGTCGTGTGTTCGATTCCCGGTCGGGGTATTGTTTTTCTTTTTGAATAATTGTCGTCTTCGCGTGTTCGATCACCGGTGAATATCGTTTTTTTTTTTTTTTGAATAATTGTGGATGTAATTAGTTTAAGGTAAATCAGCAATGTTCAACTACATATACATTTATTTGTAGAAATCAGCAAATTATTATACTAGAAACTCGTTGTTGAGCGGTTGGATAGTGAAAAACGGTTGTATTCGAGCAAAAGCATAGCTAATGGTAGGATCTTCTCTTGTTTCTAGAATAAATCCTTCGTTCTCTTCGTGTCTCATAGCCAACTTGGCAAAAAGCAATAAACCAGAGTGACGCCCAACGTGAAATTTTTGAAATTCCATGTATTTATAATTTTAGATTGTTGTCTAGTGTCTTTTAGTCTCAGTAAAGACCTAGTGAAAAGAATTATACAAAATGTAGAAATCAAATACCAATTTGAAAGTTGCTTTTATAAGAAAATTTGCCGATTTGATTTGATCATTAAAGTAACTAAGACACTTTTTGTCCTGCAAATAGTCAACAGTAAACGGTAAAATGTTAAAAAGAGGAGCGAATAGCGCTAAAATTCAGAATTCCAAGAAATCAATAGCAACGGCAGAAATAGAACAAACAGTAAAATACTGAAGAACACAACTTACATACGTACATTGAAAACTAGTGTTAACAAAGAATTATTTTATTTATCTCAAAAGAAGTTCAACAAATTCTGTCTGATTATACAACACATTTCGCATCATCACCCTCGAGCTGTGGCTAGCACATTGGCTCCTTGCTGAGCAACTGCGAGTCCTTGTACGGTTCCATCTCGGACTCGTTGCCCAAGTTTTTCCTGCATTCAGAAAGATATTGCAATTATCATAAACTCTTTGCAAATTTGAATATAATTATGGTTAACATTAACATTTTCCAATTTCCCCTAAAAGTCTTACTCATAACAACTTACCACTGGCTTGAACGTCTTCTTCCACCAGCTGGCTTCGCTCTGACCAGCTAAGGCAACCAAAAGAATGGCGAAAACAAAGAATACTTTTGCGAAATTCATTTTAATTGCTGCAAGCAAATTTATAATTGAGCACCTTGAATGTCTCAGTGAAACTGATAGCGTCTTCTTTGGGTACGAATGTCTTATATAGTGCGAATAGTAAAAGCAGATTCACTGATAAGACAAAATGTAAGTCCCGGGTTTGATAACTTTATGTTTACAACGATTGTTGCATTTATTGCGGTAGTTTATCGCGGGGGTTTTGATCTTTTCGTAGAATGCTTTAAACTTGGGGATTACTGTTGCACCGTTGATATCTTAGTGTATTTAAGGGCCAATAGAAACTATTGAGTAAGATTTTTAGGGTATACACTTGAACCTTCTGTACCTTTGATTCGAACAAAATTAAACTATTGCGCATGTAAAGATCTCAAATTTGCATCTGTGAACATCAATTGCAATAAGTTTAAATAGTTATAATGTTCAGCAACAACCCATCCTTACAATGAGAATCGAAAATGATTGTCTTAGTACGTGTATTTTCTGAAAATCGCGTATCCTAAATTACCCATTAAAATATGGGGTACACCAATAAGTAATTGAAAGTGACTAAATTATGAACTATGCACTTATTTGACATTATTTGTAAACTCAGCAATGATATGCTTCGCTTCGCTTTCGTTTTTGATTTTATTTTTGGTTTTATTTGCACAACCTTTTCACTTATGAAAATTGAATGCATTTTGTTTGCCATTACTTCAAAGTGAATGCAAAACAATGAGAATAATATTAATGCGTTTCTGCCCAAAAACAAAAAAAAATGGTTTAGAATAGCCGTGAACATTTCGCATTGAGCAGCTTTTGCATGGATTTGTATAGAAAACGTTACGCCGACTTACGCTAATTCTACTTTTTGGAATTGAAACCGGTGCCGCTTATCGCGTAGCTTTAAAGTATCACTTTACTAAAAAAAAATACACTCAACATATTCAATCTCTGAAAAATTCACGAAGGTCCGAAAAATAACTGATACTTCAACAAGGGGTCATCCATATATTACGTAACACAATTTTTAGAGTATTTGAACTCTCCCCCTCCCCCATGTAACACTTAGTAACATTTTCAAAGACCCCTCACCCTTTTATTATGTTAGAAGTTCACCTTAACCCCCCACAAATTTTCAAATATTTTATTCACAAACTATCAACAATGTATCTAAATTTTGTTTACTGCGTCTAACGTCTGATGACAACTGGTGACACGGCATATAAATTTAAAATGTGGCTTTATGATTCAGTTTTATAAAAAAAAATGTTATAACTGATTTTAAAGTTTGTTACATACCAATTTTCTAGGCCCCCCTCCCTCCATGTAACACTTAGTAACATTTACAAACTACTCCCGTGGGAGTGCAATATATGGATGGCCCCCAACATAAATCCAACACTTTTTTTGCTAGATGTGGTGCATGACAGAAATGACCTAAGATGACTCACAACAAAAACAAAAACAAATAACCTAATCTTGGCTTAATACGATGAACTTGTGACAATGAAGACAGCCAGTTTTTTCCTTAGATCATTTATGCGTGGAGTCCATATTAGTTTCTCGTCTATTAGAAGTCCTAGATATTTTATTTGTTCTACTCTCTGGAGGCTTGTGTCATTGATTTTTACGTGTGGTTGTATGTCAGTCTTGTTCTTTTGTTTGATAACAATAGCCTGTATACATGGAGGCTTGAAGCATACTTCAATTATACTCCAAGCGCATGTAAACCGAACCCGCTCGAGTCGAGTTGATCAGGAAATTTTATCGGAGCTACTTGAAATACGCGCCATGTCTTTTCAGCTTGGAAGATCGACTTGTGTGTGTGGCAGTAGTAGCGTCAAAACTGATTGTTTTTAAGATTACTGAAAAAGTCGTGTTGTTGCTTTTTATCAAAATATTTTATATTTCCTCAAATACGTATTTCGGTTGCTACTTGCAACCTTCTTTTGTACATGACTAGTCGTGTGCAAAACACTGAAGAAATACGTATTTGAGGAAATACAAAATATTTTGGTAAAAAGCAACAACACGACTTTTTCAATAATCTTAAAACACCACCAAAAGACGCTCAAAACACCCAAATAAAACATGATTGTTTTTGTTTTCTGTGCTCCAGAAGACAAATAAGCAATGGAGACGAGAAATATATGAAGTTCCGCGAAACAAAGTTATTAATTTAATTGTTTAAGGACAAGAATTGTCACTTGTGAAAATGGATGTACGCACAAATACCGACCGGATTTCGAGCGGGTATAGTTTGAATGTGTTCAACCATATACGCGCTCGTTTACTCGAAACTCGATCAAATTTCGAGCGTTCAAGCTTTCATGCCGGTCCATGTATACAGGTTAAATGAGCTGGCAGTAAGTGTGTAAAAACTATGGTATTAAAAGTTAAGTGAAGTAACACATTTATTGCCGCAATTGCAGGTGCAATTTTACTTGTTAATTCGGCATATGGCAGCGAATTTCGATCAATTTGATGAGAATTACC
>CAWWDL010000263.1:0-40832 GCA_963942545.1 Oxycera nigricornis | reverse complement strand
GTAGTGCGCCTATATATGAAACATTACCTACTGGGTGTACCTATACTGTGACAGATACGATGATGACAATTTCATAATTCAAAAGCATATCCGAGCTTTATTCGAGCAGCCTGTGATATACAAAGAAAATCACGTAGCTTTGCGACATTTATTAGACACAGTTCTAAAGCATGTGCGGGCTCTGAAAGCTCTTAAACGACCCACTGATAATTGAAGCGATCTGATAATTTATTTGGTCATTAGTCGGTTAGATCAAACTACGAGTAGAGAATGGGAAACCACGATAAAAAGGGGTGAAATTCCAACTTTCGATCAACTGACAGAGTTTCTCGCTCAACGTTGTCGAGCATTGGAAGCATCATCGCGATCACAAAAGGCTGTCTCAAACATTACCGGTCATAATAAATCCGCCCACAGCCGGTGTACAACCGTTCATGTAGCTACGGTAAATATAATGTGCCCGTATTGCGGTGAAGAAGACCATTCACTATACAAGTGCAACAAGTTCATGCAACTTGGGATAGAACAACGTATAAAAGAAATAAGGATGCGTAGATTGTGCCTGAATTGTTTGAAAGCTGCATCGCATCCAGCAAGACAATGCAAAGGAGGATCATGTCGAAAATGCGGCAAACATCATAATACGTTACTTCATTTAGAACAAATATCAAAAGGTCAACTTAACACTATTCCAGCGAGCATCAATGGTACCAGCAATCAAGAAACAGCGGCATCGAGCGTAAATCTTGCTGTATTTAACCAAGACGAACGAGTACTTCTATCCACAGCAATCATCTATATTATGAATGCGAGAGGTAAACCAACGCCGTGTCGAGCACTACTGGACTCAGCATCAGAATCTTGTTTCGTATCTGTTGATTGTGTCCAAAAACTTGGATTAAAATAAATCATCACTGACATTCCGATTTCGGGTTTGGCAGGGATGTTAACGCAAACTCGCAAGTTTACAAAAATAATGATCAAATCAAGGATCAACAATTACCAAGCGAAATTAGATTGTCTTGTAATTGAGAAAATAACTCAGTGTCTCCCAGCGAATCAATTAGATCCTGAAGAATTGCAAATCCCAGATGGTATCACGTTGGCAGATCCTGAATTCAATCATCCGTCAACTGTGGATATATTGATTGGAGCAGAGATATTTTTAGAATTATTTTGCATTGGCAAAATTAAATTCGGAGAAGATCAACCGACATGGCAAAAAACAGTATTCGGTTGGATTGTATCCGGAAAACTGATGTCACGAGATCGCCCAAAAATACAAACATCGTGTCATTTAGCGATCAACGATCACCTCAGCGCAAGTCTCTCACGATTCTGGCAAATCGAACATAATACTAGGCAAGTCACTCGAACACCAGAAGAACTTCTTTGCGAGGGACAATTTGCGCAGACTTATAAGCGCAATTCAGAGGGACGATTTATTGTAATTCTCCCAACCCGAAAAGAATTACTCCAAAAAATAGGAGATTCGAGGGACACAGCTCTACAACGATTTAAAATCTTGGAGTGCAAGCTGGAGCGAAAACCTCAACTCAAAGTTGAATACAGCAACTTTATTCATGAGTATGTGGAATTGAAACATATGAGAGAGGTTAGTAACAATGACCCAACATTGGACATAAGACCTCATTTCTATCTTCCTCATCATTGCGTAATCAAGGATACAAGTGCAACAACAAAATTAAGAGTAGTGTTCGATGCATCAAGCAAAACATCCAGTGGCATTTCACTAAACGATGCTTTGATGGTTGGTCCTGTTATCCAGCAAGACTTATTCTCAATATTACTACGATTTCGAAGCTTCAAATACGCTCTGACGGCTGACATTGCCAAAATGTACCGTCAGGTGCTCGTAGATGAATCCCAAATTCCTCTTCAGCGCATTCTTTGGCGCGATCAACCATCCGATGATATCAAAACATTTGAGCTAATAACGTTGACTTATGGCACGGCACCAGCTTCATTTTTGGCAACCAAAGTCATCCATCAATTGGCTGATTTGGAGGAAAAAGATTTTCCGATTGGAGCTATGGTAGCCCGCAGAGATTTCTATGTCGATGATTTAATAACAGGAGCGAATTCCATCAAAGATGCCTTGATAATTCGTGATCAAGCGACGGAACTACTTGCAAAAGGAGGCTTAGTTCTTCGACAATGGGCTTCCAATAATCAAGAGTTGCTCAAAAACCTGCTCGGATTGTCTGTCTCGAATACTGTTCTGGAATTGGATAAAGATGGGACTTCAACGACTCTCGGCGTAAAATGGAATCCATCAAAAGATGTATTTCAATACACAATCAATATCAAGTCATCGAATCCGAGCTCACATACGAAAAGATCGATTTTATCCAGTATAGCTCAAATATTTGATCCATTGGGTCTCCTCGGGCCTGTGATACTCATCGCAAAAGTAAACATTCAGAAGCTATGGAAACTTCAAATCGATTGGGATGAATCTCTGCCGTAAGACATCCACACTGAGTGGTCGGATTATTTAATGAAAATTCAAACGATGCACGATTTCCATATACCACGAACAATCATCGGCAATGACATGAATGAAGTTTTAGAGTTTCATGGGTTTTGCGACGCTAGTAAACGCGCCTATGGGGCTTGCGTTTATATACGGAGCATTGATTCTCGCGAAATCATTCAGGTGCAATTATTGTGCTCAAAATCGCGGGTTGCTCCATTAAAAACGATATCAATTCCGAAGTTAGAACTATGTGGAGCTCAGATGCTTGCTCAATTGATGACCAAAGTAAAAGGCGCATTGGAATTGACAATAGCAAAAACTTGTTATTGGACAGATTCGTCCATAACTCTTCATTGGATAAAGGCATCAAATAAAAAATTACCTGTCTTCGTTGCTCATCGAGTCGGTGAAATTCAGGAATTAACAGCGATAGACGATTGGAATCACGTGAGAACAAATGACAACCCTGCTGATCTTGTGTCTCGGGGCTTGAACCCGAAAGAATTGAAGATTTGTCGCCTGTGGTGGAACGGTCCTCGATGGCTAGAAGAGCACGTGATTAAACATTCCCCGGAAATACCGGAAATTGACGAGAAGCAGTTGAGTCAATCGACACAGTCACCAACGGTTGTATTCCAGATACGAGACGATATCGATCCTTTTGATAAATTCTCAACACCCACTAAGCTCATTCGAGTTACTGCTACGTGTCTTCGAGTAGCTCAAAGGTTCAGAAAGGAATGTAGATTTAAATTCTCCGGCTCTTAAACTGCTAATGAACTGGAACATGCAAGAAAGTGTCTCATACGTAAGGAGCAGCAATTAAAATTTACCGAAGAATTGAGTGCCTTACAAAAAGGCCACGAAGTCTCAAAAAAGAGCATTTTAAGGGACTTAAATCCATTTATAGACAAAGATGGTTTGTTGCGGGTTGGTGGCAGACTCAAGCATTCAGACCTTCAGCAAGATGCAAAACACCCAGTGCTGTTATCTCATTGTTCGAGACTCACAGAACTCATTGTTGAGCATGAACACCGAAAAAATTTACATACGGGAGTTGATGGGACATAAACTGCGTTACGGCAATCGTATTGGCCGATCAAGGCGCGCAGTATCGTCAAACGACTGCTCCGCAAGTGCATCATTTGCTTCAAATCAAAACCTCGTGTATCGGAGCAACTTATGGGGGATCTTCCAGAGCATCGAGTAGTTTCTTCGAGACCTTTTAACGACACCGGAGTAGATTTTTGTGGACCCATAATAATACAGGATGGCAAACGAAGGAACAGCAAACGCATTAAAGCATACGTTGCAGTTTTCGTTTGCATGGCCATAAAAGCTGTTCATTTGGAAGTTGTTTCGGATTTGACTACGGATGCGTTTCTGAACGCTTTTAAACGCTTCATAAGTCGCCGAGGAAAACCGACTAACGTATTTTCTGATAACGGCACAAATTTTGTTGGAGCCGATCGTGAGTTGGAAGATTTGAGAAATCTTTTCAATTAATCGGAGCATCAAAGCAAAATCATCGATAGCACAGCGATTGACCGTATACAATGGCATTTTATGCCACCTCGAGCTCCGCATTTCGGCGGATTATGGGAAACGACGGTCAAGTCATTCAAAAGACATTTTTATAAAGTGGCGTCAGACGCTGCCTTGACGTTCGAAGAAGCATCAACGCTTGTTACTCAAATTGAATCAATCCTTAATTTGAGGCCCTTAACGGCACTATCATCGGATCCAAATGATCTCAATTATCTCTCTGCTGGTCATTTCTTGATTGGAAAATCAGTGAATTCGTATCCTGAGCCTGATATTACGCATCTTAAAATAAACAGATTTTCAAGATGGCAACACTTGGAGCAAATTCGACAACATTTCTGGAGACGTTGGTCTTCCGAATATTTGACACAGCTGCAAAGACGCACCAAATGGCAATCTAATCAAGGGCCACAGCTTCAAATTGGACAATTAGTCGTTTGTCGAGATGATCGGTTACCTCCGCTAAAATGGGCTCTAGGAAGAGTTCAAGAAGTCTGCCCAGGAAGTGATGGAATCGTTAGAACGGCTGTTGTCAAAACAAATGCAGGAGTTTTCAAGAGAGCGGCTACAAAATTATTTATTTTGTCTCTCAACATTTGATGAAAACATGCTGAAGATTAGGCAATTTATGTACCCTTACAAAGCTTTAATTCCTTCTCATTCGTCTATTTAATTTCCATTGTTGTTTATCTTAGCGCAAAATATGCGTCGCATTTGATAATTGTTGTGGAATTTATTTTTTCTATTAGTCAACGTGATCTTTATGTAAAATGATTTAAATTTGACTACTAAGAATCGTCAAGGCGCGCGGTATGTTTATGATTTTCTACTTAACTTGATTCGGCACGTAGTTACTATTTTGAGAATAGTTGGCTTTGCCTAATATGTATATGTCATGTAAAAAACAAAAATTCAGTATGTAAAACGCGGTCATGACTTGAAGTCCTATTTATAATAATATAGACTTGTCGCTTGCAAATACTTCGTTTCTATGTTCAAACAATAAGTGCATAGCACCGATTCTCGTTTGAGAATACAAAAACACTACCAGACGCTGGCTAAACACTTTTACCTGCAGCAGAGGTGACCATTAGTATTAAATAGATTGTAAGAAGCAGTTGTATTTTAGCAGTCCACAAGTTAGTACATAATTAGGAAATTTTTTTTTGGATAAATCAACACTACGTGTTATTAATTTGTATATATTTCATATTTGTAAATACATAATTGGAAAGTTGTTCAACTGAACCTCATAAGTTACACCTTGTGGCTTGTTCTTTATCAGTTTTTATCATAGTGCTGCAAAATTATTTATTTTTGTAAACAGGGGCGGTCCTTTCATATGAGCAAGATGTGCAATTGCACAGGGCGCCATTTAAGAAGGGCGCTAAAACCCTAAACTGATAAAATGGAGTACCTATTATCTATACTTACTGATATTTAACTTCCCAGTATATGGGAAGTTCTTGTAATCGCCTCGAAAATCGAAATTGAAATTTTCAACATTTCTTTACGTTTTGAGGTCTATAGAGTATATATAAAGTGTTTTCAGAAAGGAAGATGTATGTGTGTGTGTGTGTACGTACGTACGTTCGTGGACAGTTATTTCTACGAGCATAACTCACGTAAACAAAGTCTTATCGACTTTGTTGAGGTGTCAATCGAAGCGTCTTTGCAATTTTAAGAGCTGATTAGTTTTTGGGATACTTCGGTCGGGGGGGGGTTTGCTGTTTTGACCTTTTGAAGGTCATTTCTGTCATGCGTTATATCTCGCGAACCAAACAAACGATTTGCAGGGTAGAGGTGTCAATCGACGCGTATTAGCATTTGTGTAAATCTTCCAAATTTAAAAAAAATCATTGGAGCCGTTTTTTAATTTAAGAAAAAAAAGTGCAAAAAATTGTTTTTTTTTCATAAACAATAAATTTTTAACCTGATTTGCGAAATTTAGTAGACAATGTTTATAAAATTTATATACTACAAACAATTTTTGTAGAAACACCATCAAAGCTTTTTCTCAGGATTACGTAAAAAATTAAATTAAAAATAAAAAACTATTAAAAGTCATCATGATTTTCAAGGTCATTTTTATCATTCACTTTATCTCACGAGCCAGATATAATACTGCATCATTAAGGTTTCAGTTGACGTGTATTAATATCTTTGTGAAGTTTTTAACATTATAAAAATTCGTTTCAGCTTTTTTTTAATTTAATAGAAGAAAATGCAAAAAATTATATATTTTTTCATAAAAAATATTTTTTAACTTGATTTGCACAGCACAGTAATACCTGTTTATAAAATGTCTACATTCTTATCAGGTTTTGAAGAGAAACCGGCAAAATATTCTTCCATGATTATGCAAAACTAAATTAAAAATAAAAAAATCATTCGAAGTTACCATGCAAAGAGGGTTCATACGAATGCTATTACTTTATATCTTTTATTCTAAAAAAATGTTGTAAATTCAATCAAAATTTTTAAATATTTGCATAATTTGAGCAGATTTTAAATAGTTTTTATAGTCTTTTAATTAAAAAAAATGCTTAAATTTTTAAAACCAACAAAAATTTTCAAAATCAAAAAGGCACCCCACTGATTGATCCGCGTGAATATTCAATCTGTCCTCATCGACCAAAAACCTTACGTAATCAATGGACCCTCCCGTAGACGATATGATTCATATTAACTCATTCCTGTTACTGCTATGAATACCTCTCTTTGTTGTAATGTTGTTGATGTTTATGTAGATATTACTGGGAAGTTGACCGTGTGGACCTCAAGGGTCGCACTTCGCGGCTTGTTTTAGTTGCATTTTGCATCAATAAGATGAAAGTAGCTTACAAAAATCCAATTAAAATATTATTTAGTGCAATTAACACATTTGTTGCGGTTGCACAACTATGGAGTTTTATTCAGAGTTCTATCACTCAACATAAGGTGTTGAATTCATCCTGCCACGATCGAGCAATCCCAAATCTCGCACACAGTTCATACATTCGGACATCAATGTCTCCAGCTATACACATATGTATGTATGGACTAATGTACATACACACGTATTCAACGCATTGATCAGGCACTCCATCCAGCGGTGGCGGGTGGCCGCCGCTAGCACTGGCTGGTGTACAGAATTCATATCTTGCACGGGCTGCCTATATAGTTTGCACGGAAGAAAGAACGATTGATTTTCGTTTCTAGAGGTAACTATGGAGTGGAACATCAACATAATTTGTGGTAGCAGTTTCACTATGTGTTTGTGACACCTTCATGTAGTGGTTGGTTGTCATTGGCGGACGACATAGAAAATTTTAGGGACCGAAATTTTGGCGCAAGATTTCAAAAATTTTAAATATCGAAACATTATTCAAGAAAATATTACGGCAATTTTAGACCTCCAATGAAAAGAGTTTGCATGAATATCAAAAAAGAAACCAAAATCAATTATGCATGTTAGGCTAAAGCCCACTCACTTAACGTTTAGATACTGAACATATCGGATGAGTACTCAAATACATGTAACATTAATAATTTTAGTTTCAAACACAGCAAAAAACATTAAAATCATATGTCTTCGAGCCTTATTATAAGATGATTTTCTATGGTTAATGTTAAACTTTAAAAATCCCGCCAATATTGCAGTAAACCACTCAATATTTAATATTAACAGTAAAAGCCGGGAAAAGTCGACTTAATTTGTTAAACTTTAAAGCCACCGGCTTTGGCAGAATTATGGCTGTTACCAACATCGAATTTGAAACCAATAATTGATAAAATTCATTTCGTCTCATTCATTTCTGAAACGCCACTGATTGTCAATTGTACACAATTTTGGGAAATGTCATTCTTTGTATTGTATATTTCAGTGCACATAAAAGTATTAAATTTTCAATTAAAACAGCTTTTAATAGCACTCAATCTTTTAAACAGATAACAACGTGTATATTTACTGCACTTAATTACGAAAATGCACTCCTTTATCTCGAAAATATGATGTATTTTCACAACCATGAATTTTGCGCTTCATATCGCAAATTCTTGAATTTCACTAACTGTCTCGTCAATTTATCAACACCGTTTTCTTTGGGCAACTACATCTGAGGTTACCACTTTTTTTTGTCACATAGTACTTCGAAACAAGGTCAGGATTTGTAAAAAACCACTAAATTTCGATGAATACGCTTTTTGCTTTCTTTTTGTTAAGACCTGTCAATGAAAGCCGTTTGACACTTATGCACCTTTGAAACTTATGAACAGCGCTCTATTGATACCACACACATATAGGCGTTTATTCAGTTCGTTCCGTTCCTGTTAGTTTCCTGTTCCAAGGTGTAGATGGACACAAACAGTGCAGAAATGAAAACTTGCACCGTGTAGGGCAGAAATAGGAATTATGGGATATGAGTTGTAAAGTACGTATGTGAAAATAGTTGAATTATTTGTAGGAATAAATTTAGATGCACCATTTAATAAAATATTTACAAAATGAGTAAAATACTTGGATAATTCACCTCCTCATGCCTTGATTAGAAATTTATATAATTTATTCATAAACAAGACTTATTTTGCATCTGAAATTCTATTGCATGTTAACTTATTTCATATGGTTTACTTTATCATCTGCACGATGGTCATAATTTTTACATAAAGCTAATTATAAGCAAATGTATTCCAATGTTTTTGGAAGCACGTGTTTTTAGGAAGAATAAAATGGATATTATGTACATCTTGGTTATCTATGTAGAAAGTATATAACGATTTTTCCTTTGATTTTCCCAGACCCAAAAACGACAGTTTTCTTGCTGATTTAACGGAAAGCGAGTGAGTTTTTAGTGATTGTTTTTTTTCAAAGCAATTTGTTTGTGTCAAAAACGTTTTTTGGGGTTTGACGTGTTCATTAAGTGATTTTGAAAGTGCTAATTGTTGTAGTTTTGTACTTGTGCATTCAAATCTCAAGTACAAAATGCAAAATAATAAGCCTTCTGGTGCTGAATTCCGCAAATGGCAGGAAATTCAAGAAGTGCCAATAAAAAGACAATCAGGTGAGCTTTTGAAGGTTCTTTCGCGACCCGTGGCAAATTCAGAAGGTGTTTGTTCAGAAGGCTGCATTGAATCTCCTGCAGTTTTGGGTAGTGTTTTTAACGTTCAGCAAAATGAAGCTACTACACATTTTGCCCAGGGATTAGATATGACAAATCCATATAACTGGAACGATTTTTCTCCTGAAGCTATTGAAAAAATTGTACTTGTAGGTCCGAGTCAAATCATAGATTTTCCTTTCCCTAAAACAAACAACAGAAAGTTCAACGTATCCTTATACCAACGAACTTTAGCTGGAGGAGAAAATATTTCAAGATCCTGGTTAGTTTATTCTATCACTAAAAATGCTCTTTATTGTTTTTGTTGCTTTGTCTTTGCGAAAAATAAAGCAAATCAAGCACTGTCTAGCTCTGATTGGAGCCATATGAGTCACATGCTAAAAAGCCATGAAAATAGTTCATCTCATATTGACAATTTGCGATCATGGAAACTATTGGAAGTAGGCTTAAACCAAAATCTAACAGTTGAAAATGGGATGGAAAATACATTGAAATCTGAAGTAGCTCATTGGAATAATGTTTTGCGTAGGATTTTGATTCTCGAAAAATATCTTGGCGCTCAGTCTTTACCTTTTCGGGGTACTTTAGAAAGATTACATGACCCAGATAATGGTAACGACTATTATTCGCCTTGGGGCACAAAGTTGCACTTTTGCACAGGGCGCCAAAAAATCTTGAGCCGGTCCTGTTTGTAAAACACAGTTTCAGGCTACAGTATGAGGTCCATAATTTTTTTAGGAAATAATGTATATTTGTGTTACAGTTTTCAAAAGAATTCAATCCAATGAATTTTTATTTATGCCTACGGATGAAAAGTATTGCTTGACGCATAAATGTTTGCATTTGTTTGGAGACCTGTAGGCTATTTACACTGCCACGAAATTACGTAGTTTTGGCGCTAGTTGTAGTTTTGACCATTATCGGGTTCGAAATTACGTAATTTCATTACATTTCAATTAAATTTTCAAATGACGTTTCAGAACGTAGTTTAAACCAAACGACGCCAAATCTACGTTGGTGATCAACATTGTCATGTGAAGTAGATGGTGCCAAATGATTTACAAAACATAAGAAGTATAAACTGTGATATTGATGACGGAAGACGATTAATAAGTACATATGAACTACTATCATGGTAGTAAAGGCCAGTTTAATGTACATTTGTTTGTTTCTTTTTGGTATTGTCAAAGTCACTTTCTCCGTGTTCGCATATTTTCTAAGTACATTCAACCCGCGCATTCCCAGGTATGCAACGACCATGCATCTGAAGGAATGCCCAGGTTGAATACCCGCGCGAGCAATGTAATGTGCAAGCATGCACATTACCCAATTTCCGTTCGTACTTTCGCTGACCCGCTTTTGTTTGTTTGTCTGACTAACGAATATTAACCTGCCAGCGGCATTGTGCTGACAGGTCAATTATTGATCTATAAATTAAAGAAATTGATGCCGCTCGCCGGAGTCAATCAAACTAAGCATAGCATGAATTGCGTGTTTTCATTTGTCGTCCCGATATATTCCTCTTTTCGTTTTACAGCGTATATCGCTCTACAATTTGAGGATTATAGAGTTAGTTGAGCCTTAACCTTCTCGATATAATTTGAGGATTATAGCGAGGCTTAAGGTATCCCCAATCACTATAATTTGAGGATTATAGTCCATCTAGGGTATCTCCGCCCCATCACCAGTGGCAGATACTCCATCATTGGTCCGTCGAGCCAGATCTTATCCTGGCGCAATATTAGCGACGAGAATTTAACCTCGCAAACCTAGTGTTTTGAGTTCAGTGTCGTGTGTGTCATCCAGGGTTTATCAAATACCAGGCAAATTCTCACTTCACGATGGCTACAAGCGGAAGTATCGAAAATGCCAATGCTATCGACACTCAGCGACATAACCTGGAAGAACTGCAAAGATTTATTAAAAACCACAAGAAGGACTCCAAATCTCGATACTGCAAGGAGTATTTCGAGTTAAAGGCTGATACTTTGGCTAACAAATGGCAAGCATGTGAAGAGTGTCACTACAGGGTCAAGTTGAGCATGGCTGGCGATGCTAAAAAACTCATCGATTACATGACTGAATTCGGGGCAGCTGAGGCGATGCACGATGAATATGCGGTCATCTTTAGATCGCGAATGAAGGAGTATGACGGTTCATCTAGACATACAGGATCACACGGACCTGCCGCAACCCAGCTCAGCAATGAAGCGGATCTGCCGTTACAGCGCATCAAGATCCCTCATTTTCATGGGAATTACGCAAATTGGGCGTCATTTCAAGACCGTTTCTCCACTTTGGTGCATAAAAGTGAGACTTAGTGCTGTGCAAAAGATGCATTATTTGCGGGCATCAGTGTCGGGCGAAGCTGAACAGCTCATTAAGCACTTGAGTATTACGGGAAGCCACTACGAAGCGGCTTGGGCGTTGATGTGCAAAAGGTATGACAACAAGCGCGTAACTGCAAACGCACTGATAAAATTACTTTGGGACATTAAGCCTACAAGTTCTAATAACGCCAGTGGCGTTAAAAATATGTTTAACTTTACAAATGAAGTTTTGAATGGTATGCGAACCGTAGCAGGAAATTTGGGCGATGTAATGCTAACTTATCATCTGCAGCAACGCTTAGATGGGGAAACTTCTCTCAAATGGCAGAAGCACATTGGGGCTTCGTACGAGATTCCGACAATATCGCAGTTTGTGGAGTTTCTCACACAACGTCTAGTGATTCTAGAAGCCACAACAAGCACGGAGAAACGCCCGAAATATGGCGTTCATGTCGCGGAAGTCAGCAGGACTGACTCTTGTAAAGTTTGCAAGGGTAGTCATGGAACGCTGCAGTGCTTCAAGATTCGTGAGGCCAATGTAAGAAATCGAGTCGAATTGGTTAAAAAGCACAAACTATGCTTCAATTGTTTGCGCAGCGATCATGCCGTATCGAAATGCCCATCAAATAAGCGATGCAGATCTTGCAACAAAAAGCACCATAGCTTGTTGCATATTGAACAACTGCCAGAGGAGATAAAATCTCAGAATTCGAATCCTTCAACTTCGGCTCTCAACGCCGTCACTAAGAAATACGAAGCTCATTCTGTGGTGTTACTAACTACAGCTATCATTGAAGTGAAGACAATTTATTGAACGTTTCTGCCGCTGAGAGCTTTAATTGATCAGGGATCGCAACGATCTTTCATCAGTGAGTCGGCAGTTCAACAGTTAGGATTGAAGCGCAAATTCGCCAAGGTTGATATCCATGGTATAAGCAGCCAACGAACTTCAGCTCGAGGAATCGTTAATATAGAGTGCAAACAAAGGGGATCAACTGACTATCTGCGCTTCGATTTACTTATACTCGCCAAAATAACAGGTGAAATTCCTCAATGCGAGGTGAGCCAATTTACTATGGGCAACAGACCCGATCTCGCTGATCAGAAGTACTACAAGCCAGGTACTATTGATATACTTCTGGGAGCCGATGCATACGGAAACTTCGTTTTACCCGGGCTAAAGATGATTTCCAACAGTCAACTGGTTACTCAGAACACCAGATTTGGTTGGATCATGTCAGGTCCTATCGGCACCCGAACCCCGCCGAGAATTCATGTCTCCATGGTCATCACTCAAGAGCTGAGTGACAGCCTAAAGAAGTTTTGGGAATTGGAAGAAGTAGCTTCATCCGAGCAGTTAAGCCCCGAGCAGGCAGCCTGCGAAGTTCATTTCGCCCAAACCACTCGCCGAGACGCGGATAGTGGAAGATATACTGTGCGTCTTCCGTTCAAGGCAGAGACAAAGCCCGGTGAGGCATTGGCCTCCAACATGAAGGATGCGATATTAAGGTGGCAGCAAGTTGAAAGGAAATTAGAATTGAATCTTGACCTAAAGGCGCAATACAACGAATTTCTACAAGAGTACTTAGATTTGGGGCACATGGAAGAAGTTCAAACCAATGCAATTTATGAATAACCCTCCTATTATCTGCCTCATCACGCTGTAATCAAGGAAAGCAGCACAACTACTAAAGTGCGAGTTGTTTTTGATGCGTCACATCGTACGTCTACTGGAAGGTCGTTAAATGACTTGCTTATGGTGGGGCCCACTATTCAAAATGATCTTGTTTCGATCGTTCTCAAATGGCGGCTTCATAAAGTAGCTATAAACGGCGACATCGAGAAAATGTACAGACAAGTTAAAATTGATCCCAGAGATCGCACCTATCTAAGAATAGCCTGGAGACCAATCACTCCAGGACCAATTAAGCACTACCGCTTGAATACCGACACTTATGGTACGGCGTGCGCATCCTATCAAGCGGTCAACGTGCTCCAAAGATTAGCTCAGGATGAGCAATTCAACCACGAGCAGGCTTCCGAAGTGGCTCTGAGCGATTTCTATGTGGACGATGTACTCACCGGTGCTAATGATATAAGCCAAGCCGTATTGCTACAAAAAAGCGTCACCAGGTTACTGGCAGCTGGAGGTTTTAGCATCCGCAAGTGTTCTTCAAACTGTCCAGAGGTATTGGATTCAATACCCGAAAAGGACCGCGCTCTTTCAGGCCCTATCTCAATAAACTTTGAGAATTCAATTAAAACTTTGGGCCTTCAATGGAATCCACTCCTAGACGTTTTCACCTTCAGCATATCGCTACCTGAGCTTAAAAAAGGAAAAGTGACGAAAAGGCTAGCAGCATCAAGCATTGCCAAACTTTTCGATCCTCTGGGTTGGCTACAGCCCTCTATGGTCATAGGAAAGATATTATTACAAAGGCTGTGGCTCGTTAAAGTCAATTGGGATGATCAGCTCCCAGAGGACATTATTGATGATTGGAAGAAATATCTATCTAACTGCTGTGCTCTTGGAGGCATCAGCATTCCTCGTTTTGTTGGATACACGGCCAAAGAAAAGGTGGAACTGCATGGTTTCGGCGATGCATCAACGGATGCCTTTGCAGCTGCAATATATTTAAAGGTGATCAATTCCCTGAACGAGGTTAGAGTTCACCAAGACTAAAGTGGCCCCACTAAAGGTGCAAAGCATTCCTCGACTGGAGTTGTGCGGGGCCGTATTACTGTCCAAACTGATGCGAAAAGTCAAAAAAACGTTACATATGAATGATGCAACGGACGTTATCGGCAGCCTCACCCTTGCGATACTTTGCCTATCATCGGCAAAGTAAAACCCTTGCCTCACAGTGGCAAAGTGTTGCTTCTACATTAGCAACCTTTAACTCGGTACATATCGGCTGCACAAGCATTGCTCAGCGCCAAACATGATGCAATCCAAAGATTGCTCGTAGGTTCCATTTGTTCCTCCTCCTTCCCAAAACTAAAGTCTGCATTTCTACAGGAAGAGACTCATCATCTCTATAGATGAGTATAGAAAGCGGAACCCTCACCTGCACGGAGCAGGTATAGCACCAAACTCACCACATTATTATTGGACTGATTCGACCATTGTCTTAGCTTGGTTGTCCGAACATCCAAGTAAGTGGAAAACAAATGTAGCAAACAGAGTGAGCGAAATTCATTCACACGCTAACGCATCCCAATGGCGGCACGTGGAATCGCAGTACAATCCAGCTGACTGCGCTTCGCGAGGCTTAGCCCCATCGAAATTCATCAATTATGAGCTATGGTGGAAGGGACCGGAGTGGTTGCACTTTCCTAATTTGGAATATAATTCCCAAGCCACGCTAACTACCAACAATCTAGAGAAGAAAGAGCCCAAGGTACATCTTACTACTTATGAATCGGGTGAAATACCACCATCGCTGAAGGATGCATGTTCCAATCTTCGGGCTCCACCTACCGCATCAATCTTATCGAAATACTCGAACTACCAAAAGCTCATTCGTGTAGTCGCCTATTGCCTTAGATTCAAGTATCGTGATAGGCATCCAAGGTTTTTGTCCTCCCAAGAGTTACAGAGAGCGAAGCTAACCTGTGCTCGCCTATCGCAGCAAGCTTCTTTCCAAGAGGAAGTGCGACGATTGCATCGCCGTCAGTCGTTACCACCTACGTCGAAATTGCTACCATTGGCTCCATATCTCGAAGCTGAAGGGATAATCAGGGTAGGTGGACGGTTGCAGAACGCCGATATTAGTGATTCAAGAAAGCATCCCATTATTATCAACGCGACTTGTCCGCTGGCCACATTAATAGTAAGGGCTTTTCACCTCCGAGCCCTCCACGGCAGCAATCAGATCACAATAGCAGCTATTCAAGATCAGTTTTGGATACCTCAAGTTCAAAAACTGGTAAAAAGCTGCATTCACAAGTGCATAGTATGTTTTAAATCAAATGCCAGACCGCTAACGCAGCTTATGGGAGCGTTGCCCAAGGAGACAGTAACTCCATCCAGGGCGTTCATTAAGGTAGGATTAGATTTTGCTGGACCCATCCGCATAAAATGGTCCTCTGGACGGGGTTCCAAATCGACAAAATCCTACATAGCATTGTTTATCTGCCTATCCACGAAGGCAATGCATCTAGAGGTGGTCAGTGATCTCACCAGCAAATCATGCATTGCCGCAATAAAGCGATTTGTGTTCAGGAGAGGGCTATGTAGTGACATATACAGCGATTGTGGCACCAAGTTTGTTGGACCTAGTAAGGAAATTAAAGCACAGTTTGAACAGCTGAAGGAATTCACTCAGGTATATCTTGCCCAAGAGTAAATCAACTGGCACCAGTCCGCATTTCGGAGATTTGTGGGAAGCTGGAGTGAAGTCAGTAAAACTTCATCTAACCAAAACCATTGGACAAACTTTGCTGAACATCGAAGAGATGTATACGGTTTTGACTCAGATCGAAGCAGTATTAAACAGTCGCCCTCTAGTGCCAATGTCTAGCGACGTCAACGATGTGCAAGCTCTGACACCAGAACATTTTCTTATGGGACAATCACTGATATCTCTTCCTCAAGAACCTATCAGTGAAGATGTCAGCCTCCTAACAAAATGGCGCCTTACCACTGCTTCAGTTCAAAACTTCTGGAAAAGTTGGTCTACCGAATACCTCTCAAGGCTCCAAAACAGACCCAAATGGATGCAAGCCCATGAGGACATACGCGTCGGACAGCTAGTGCTTGTCAAAGGTGAAAATTATACTCCTTTAGCAAGGATAATTAAAACACATTCGGGCAAAGACGGTCTAGTAAGAGCCGTGACGATAAGTCTCAATAGACGCCTAACTGAACGTCCAATCGTCAAGATATGCCCATTGCCGGCAGAAACCGGCGAATCAGAACCAAGCAAGGAACAACCTGCCGTGCCCGTAGAAGACACCACGACGCGACACAGTCAAGCTAGATCTGTGAGAGATGCTCGTTCGTACTCAAGTCTGCTTATGTTCCTGCTCGTAATCTGTTCTGTTCCCTTTGCGAAATCTGCCAATCACACCTCTGGTGTGACCGTCACTCCAGTTAATAGCGGATTTGTTGTGGAGCATATCGGAAACGCCCATTTAAACCGCGGCTCTCTACAAATTTATGTTAAGATTGCATGGGCTGATATGCAGGAGGATAAAGGAAAGCTTCAAAGGGCTCTTGATAATTTGACTCAGATATGTCGCACTAGTCTCACTTACTCTGATAGAGTACCTTGCGAGGATCTTATACAGCATGTATCTACCATCAATGACGATATTATACACAAGATACATACACTGCATTTCGTCCGGAGCAGGCAAAGGCGTGGACTACTGGGTAAAATGCTAACCACTCTGTTTGGCGTTAATGATGACATTTACCGAGACATTGAAACAATACACGCAAATCAACAAACCCTGAAACATACGGTGGACAAAGAAACCAGGCTATTTCTACGAGCAACACAGCAGCTAAACAAGACTAATTCCATGATAAATAGACAATTAGCACTCTTTAACAATGAATTTAACGTAGCTATGCAAAAAGTTAAGAAATTCAACTCCTGGCTGTCCATAGTGGATCACAATGAACTTAACATTCAATTCTTGGGGATCTACCAGCGAGCGCTAAACTTCATGACGGAAGTGCAAAGCAAGTATGCAGCCATACTCAACGTCGTCTCTAATGGCAGACGCATTTTAGATCTAGTACAGCCTGCAGAATCGATGGCAATAATCAACCAAACAGAATCTGCTCTCCCAACGTCATTGAAAGTGTCGCATTTTCCTCTGAACGAGGTTGCAGTCCATTTCGAACAAGATGCGTGTTACATCATTGGTTACCTGCAAATAATCGATCAGCAGCGCTATGAGCTGATAAAAACGACAACGATCCCACACTCTCTTTTCAATCGCACGTATGCCGTATACGAAATATCAGCGAATATCCTTGGAGTAGACTTTCATGGTCAAACCTACTTCGAAATTTCCGAATAGTACAGTCAAAGCGTCCGAATTTTGACCTAAACCGTGCATTTTGGGTAGGCAGAAATTTTTTTGATGCAATGCGTGGACAATGATATAGATAGCTTAAGTTCAAGTTTCTGGGGTCGCAGCTGTTGTCCTTTGGGCTCCATCTTCAAAACAAAAGAAGTTGGGGCACCTTCATATCTCCGAAACCATGGCTCCCACAAGAAAGTTGTGTATGGCAAACTTGCGTAGATTAAAATGTTTAGCAAGTCGTTCATACATCACTTTTACGTTGGGTCAATAATAAAAAAGCTACAAGCCAACAACCACACACAAAAAGGGGGGAACATTTTTCGGGCGCCACAACTTTTTTAATTTCACGTTTAACGCGAAACACATTGGGATATTTTTCCAAGACAATTTTGTCACAAATCGTTTGCGGTATTGATTGTTGCAATCACTGCACATTAACAGGAGTTATTCCATCCCAAAGGGGAGAAAGTCGCGTGAAAAACCCGTTTTTAGGCGAAATAATCGGCTTTTGATGGCAAACCCCCGTTGCGAAACTCGCGGAGCATTTTGGTAGGCAAGCAGATTTTTAGTGCAATGTGTGGTATGCCTTACTGGCAGCTTAAATCCAAGTTTCTGGGGTCGCAGCCCCAATCCTCTGGGCTCCATCTTGAAAACAAACAAAAAGTGGGGCACCCCTATATCTCCGGAACCATGGCCCCCCACAAGAAAGTGGTGTATGGCAAACTTACATAGAATTAAATTTTTAGCAAGTCGTCCATACATCACTTTCATGTGGCATCAATATTTAAAAAGTTATAGGCCTTAAACGACATCCAAAAAAAGGGGGGGGACATCTTTCGAGCGCCACAAATCCATTGTTTTCACTTTAACCCCAAAACGCATGGAGAATAACTTTAAGACAATGTTGTTGCAAGTCGTTTGCGTTATTGATTGTTTTGATCGCTGTACACTGTCGGGAGCTATTGTATCCCAAAAGGGGAAAACTCACGTGAAAAAGGAATTTTAGGCCAAATAATCGGCTTTACCAGGACCAGGACCAGATAAACAGGTGTTAAAATGCTTTTTTCCTATGACTTGCCTACTTTGGGCCACAATAACTCCCGCCATGGTACAGCGATCAAAACAATCAATAACGCAAACTACTTGCAACAACATTGTCTTAAAGTTATTCTCCATGCGTTAATGGAGGTTCTTTTGTTTTGTAATGTGCAAAAATAGTGTAAGCACGTTGCTAACCAAACAAAAAAGCACACTAGACGGCGATTTGTCTCGACTAGAAACGGAGGTTCAAATCCAAAAATAAGAATCATTTCGAATTGCAACGTATGCACAATATACGAACGAAAAAATTGACAGTCGTTATACTTCGCAGATGCAAATATTAAAATAGTTGAAATATAACGAGCTTAACCCATCAACAAGCCTAAACCGTGGTCGTGCTGTCTGATAACGAATGGCATATGACAGCACCTGAAGAGGAAGCCATTCGTTATCCCGAAACCACGCTCCCTATCTAATTATGGCACCAACCATTAATCTTGAACAAAAGAACCTCCATTAATGTGCAAAAATAGTGTTAGCACGTTGCTAACCAAACAAAAAAGCACACTAGTAGGCGATTTGTCTCGACTAGAAACGGAGGTTCAAATCCAAAAATAAGAATCATTTCGTATAAATTCTGGTTTGGGACACAAGATAGTGCAATTATAAGAAAAAACTAAGTGGAGTTGCTGTAAAATCGAGAAGCAGCAATATGAAGTGCGTCGTTGAAAACTGCAAGAGCGATTCGCATTTTCGCAGTTTGGGAGTCTCCTTTCATGCGTGAGTGTACCCTTAACTACGTAAAGAAGGTACTAGTAGTGTACTAGGTGAAATTAGTGTGAAATAAGAATTTTTTTTCAAAAGCATGTTTTGTTTACATTCTTCTGTCATATGTCCATTTTATGGATCAGTGGCGTGCTTGAAAATTTTTTTGGGAGCAAGATTAGCGTATTGGTATTTTAATAGAACATTTCATTATTAATCAAGCGTTCACAATTATTAATTAAATATATGTTTGTAGTTCCCCTTTAGAAGATCATTTGCGAGCGTTATGGATGCAAGCAATTGGCCATATCGATCTGCTACCGAATAAAAAAATATCTGTGTGTTCTCGCCATTTCCAAGACAAACACATGATCCGATCGAGAAAAAGGACGCATCTTCATCCTTCAGCAGTTCCGGAAGTAGAATTGGTAAATTAAAACAAAAATGAAAATTTATTTTAAGCAATATGTTATTTACAGCACAAAATAAACATCATAAGCAAGTCAGCTTCCCAGATATTTGTTGCTGAAGCTGAGGAAAAACGAAACTTATCGTTGAAAATGGTGAAACAACTACATAGTTGTAAAAAAATATAATCAAAATATTATTTTTATGTCATCGCCTAGTATCCTCAGTGATCAGACACAGAAAAATAAGTCTGCTATTCCAGATAGATAGATAGATAAATAGATAGATAGATAGATAAATAGATAGATAGATTGACTTCAACGCAGCCGAATTTGGTAAAGTTTTTTAAAATTTAAAGTGTCTATAATCCATTATATTTCAAATAGTTGGCACCAAATGCAGTTTTCGAAAATACATCAGAGTTGGAGCACATTGATTGATTTGCATTAAACAATTTATATATATATATATATATATACATATATATATATACACATATATACTCATTATTCTCTTAAAATAAATGTTTAGATTGAGTAGAATGATTTACTCACACCTCAATCTAAAGCTGCCGATCATCAAGCAAAGACGGTAAGTGCAAAAACTACCAACATTTTATATTATTCAATTTGTTTCTTCATACATGTGAAGTTATATTAATTACGTACTTATGCGAGGCTTTGGAAGTATGATGTTTTAATAAAACTGCCTCAGAAATGTGTAGCCAATAATTTTTGGGAGTTTCCGGTAGAAGTGGCTCATAGATCATATTTATGAAGGTTTTAGTGATTGGTGCTTTTGTGGTTGTACATTGTTTAAGAAACCCTTGTGAATCTCCTTTATATCCTTTGTTAGGTATTTTGTATGCGTAAATTTGTCGCAGGGAAAATTTGAGGTTTAATTTTTTAAACTTATTGAAGTTATGCTTGCTGTGGGTTATCACTAAAGAGCGTAATGAGAAATTTATAAAAATGCTTCAAAATAGAATTCAATCACTTAAATGGAAACTGAAGGAAAAGAACTGCATCATATAATAATATAATATAATTTAAAGAGACAGAAGAAGCGTCAGCAACAAAAAATGGCCAATATTAACAACTTGATTGTATCTCTCAAAGACAAGAATTTAATTAGCGAAAATTTGAAAGAAGTGTTGGAACAAGTAAGCGGACCCAACAGACAAATTTTCGAGCGGCAGCTATTTAAATTGAATTCCAAAAAGGTCCCGAATCTATATAACAATGAAATCAAAGCTTTTGCATTAAATTGAAATTTATTATCTCCAAAAGCCTATGAATATGTTCGCACAACGTTTGACAGTTGCTTACCACATACAAGAACTATTCAGAAGTGGTATGAAAAGGTGAACTGTGCTCCAGGATTCACTAAAGCATCCTTTACATCAATCAAGAAGGTTGTGGACAGCGCCGCAAATGGAGAAAAAATTGTCGTTTAAATTGTGTTCGACGAAATTTATATAAGGCAGCAAACCGAATGGGACGGGAAAAATGCACATGGGTTTGTGGATGTGGGCGATGGTGGTTAAAGTGATACCATATTCACTCAAATATTGGTTTTTCTTGCCGTATGTATAAACAGGCCATAGAAGATACCCCTAGCGTACTTTCCAGTACAAAATATAAAGGCTGAGCAAAAGGCAAATATTTTGTCTTAATTTGTCCAAAATTTGCAGGAAACTGGAGCACAAATTGTCGGGACTACATTCGACGGAGCTTCCGCGAATTTTTGCATGTCAAAACTCTTAGGCTCCGATATACGCAATGTTGATTGTAAAGGCTACATCGAATTTCAAGAATTTGAAAAGCATATTCTTCATCCAGATCCATGCCACATGCTCGAATTTGTACGAAATACACTTGCAGATTTAGGTATATTTAAAGATGACGATGGAAATTTTATAAAATGGGAGTATTTTGTTGCGCTTTTGAAACTGCAAGAAGAGGAAGGCCTTCATTTGGGAAATAAGTTACGAAAAGCCCACATTTTCTTTCAAAGCCAGAAAATGAAAGTCAAACTGGTAGTTCAGACATTGAGTAGGTCCGTGGCAGACGCCCTCGATTTTTGTCGTAATGTTTTACGGCTGCAACAATTTAAAGGTAGCGAAGGTACCTCATTTTTTATAAGAATATTCAATGATATTTTTGGTATACTCAACAGTAGACAAATTTCTGAATTTGATGATCTGAAACGCGCTCTTTGCGAGAATAATGTGGAATGCATTCTTAATTTCTCGGAAAGGGCTATTGACTATATCAAAGAATTGCATTTACCTTCTGGAGTACGGTTAATAACTAGTAAAAGAAGTGTCGGATTTTTAGGTTTGATTGCTGACCTACGAAATTTAAGAGTTTTGTACGAACGTTTTATCAAAACGAACATGTTGAAATATCTACCGCTCTACAAAATTAATCAGGACCATGTAGAATTATTTTTTTCATCTATACGGACAGGTCTTGGATACAACAACAATCCAACAGTTCGGCAGTTTCGTGCGCGAGTTACACATAATATAGACAATAGCATTACTACACTCAGAAAAAAATATACTATTGAATGTTCAATAGTACGACCATTGTTTTAATAAGACGCTTTTCAATGGTATTTTACAATAAAAACAATAGTTTTCTAGTAAAATCAATGGTTTCTGGGTTTTTGTTTCAATCGTATCGAAACCTTTGTTTTTAATACGACACACATTATAAATTGAATCGGAAATACAATTGACTTAAAATTATTTCACCATTAATAATTAAAGGTACGCACTTTTAACTTCAACGTTCGAAACTATTAACTTTCAATGGTATTACAATCATTAAAAAATCTGACATTAATGAGAGGTCTCATTAGTTCAATTCGAGGGCCTATGGTTTGAAAAGGATTGGACTATTAAATCAAAACAATTGCTACCATTATTCGAAATAAGGTACATATACATGAAATAACTAGAAAAAACTGTTGATTTAAAATGATTTGCCTGTTGGTATCAATAACTTAGACTATTGTTTTTATAATATTTTTTAATAGATGTGGAAACTAAAAATTAACTCAATTAGTATTAGACAATTTGTACTGTTTGCTATTACGTGGTTATGATGTCGGAAAAAGTAAAAATTTAGCATAGTTCGAAAATGTTTGGATACTTATATAAAACAATCATCATAATCGACTGTAAATTAGGTAAATTTTACCGAATTTGCTATCACTAAAATTGTGTTCTTAGAATTCGCGCATCAAGCAAAAGTTCCGTTAGGTACAGTCGAGTAGATCTCCCATCGATTCATAGCGACAATGGTATGTACCATTAAAATACATAGCGTTTCAATGTGCTGATACCATTACTTCATGGATATTAATAGTACATTCCATTAAAACAGAAAGATTTCGCTGAATAGACTGATAACATTAACCCATTCTTTTCGTTGCCTTCAAGAAGTGCAGGTGTGCAAACAAAATAATAGTATTCGCGTAGTTGAGTGAGTGTAGTGAGTTCAATTAAGGTAAAATGTGTTTTTATGAAATGAGATGAAAAGAATAGGATAAAAACAATAGCTGGTTAAATTTTATTTTATTGGTGCTTTTTTGCTAACGACCATACGGATTATGCATATCTTTTAGCTTGTAGCTGTCAGTACAAGGCATGGAACGGGCGTTCCATTTAGTCCGATGTGCGCAGATTATCACAAATGAAATTTCCATCTATTAGACTTTTACTGTAGAGAGCTTTGGTCAGAAATAATGAGAAACTACAGGGCCACATTAAGGAATATGTAGCATAAATTTTTTGGGAATTTTTTACATGCAGTTTTTTTTTCGTTCCAAACAGTCATGTATGATTGTGTGGGGGATTGGAGAGTTTGTTCACCTCAGTGAAAATCATCGAGGAAAATATTACGAACAATAAAAATCAAAATGAAGCAGTGACAGGGTTACTTGCTACTTTTGAAGAGCAAAATGACTTCAGGGGTTTAATCTGCAAACGATTTGGATTTGAAGAAATGGTATATAAACGTTTAATTGGCACGAAGAAATTCCTTTACTTCATAATTACCTATAAAGCGGTTCTATAATATATTTTAGATAATGGGTTTGAGACTGAGAGCCTTCTAGTGGCAACAGAGTCCGAAATAAACGAATTATTCCCTGCTCCCCTTTTAGGTACAAGGGCAAAATTTAAATTTCATTTAAATGTTTGGAGAAAAAATGTAAGTTATTTAAAATTTAATTGCCTTAATATCCATATTCATTTGGGAGTTTTGTTTACTTTTTTACTCAGCTGGCAACGAATGTTTCAGATGCCTGTAGGAAATGGATTGAGTCTACTTGCCAAACAAGTACTCCAAATTTCAATGAAACAAAGCGTAACTTGAGTTCAGCTACATCTTCAAGCAGTTCCTATTGTGATGAACCATTAATCTCAAATGATGATACACTGAAAAATTTGCTCAAAGAGACAGAAAAGGGGCGAGGTGTTTTGCACTACTACGAAAGACACAACAATTTGGACGAAACAAATAAAAAAACATTAATATCAATTATTGTTAATAGTTACAATAAGGGAATGAAAATGAGGGATATTGAAGCAGCGACAAATGCTATTCATTGTGTTTTTCCATCAGAAAGCAAAGTAAGTTTGTTTAAGATCTCGGAATACATGAATCGACATTAATAATTACAAAAATATATAAAAGGATGCAACTTTGTTCGTCTTACGATAGAAATTTCTTAAATCGTTTGGCTATTCTGTGAAGCTCTCAGGTCATAGCCAAACCATTACTATTGCATACGGTATTTTTATTGGAATAATTAGGATGTTTTTAAGAAGCTCCTTCATAGAATATTGTTGTTAATTTCTTCAGATATCCACAGTTTTAAACTACGCGTATGTAAAATTTGAGAAAGCTTGTGCTATCGTACAGTTGATAATTAGGTAGAATGAATGTCCTGGTTTTTTGCAGGACTTTTATTTGCATAAAAGAGGTCGTGGCCTTAATCCAACCGGGAAACTGCATGATAGGGCCGTTAACGAAAGAATAAAACTGAAAAGCTTGAAACGGCAGCTAAACGAAAACAAAAATCAAGGTATAAATTAAATCGGTCTGAACTTTATCTTTGATTAATTTTGATTTTTCATAGAAACTGCGGCCAATGATGCTAGAGTATGTGAGCCAAGCTGTTTGAGCTCTGGAGAAGCTGAGCAAACGATTATTTGGCTTGCACATAATAATGAGCCATGGCCGGAAGTACAGACTAAATGGACTGAAGTTTTCAAAGAGCGACACCAGGATATACAAACGGATGGTTTAAATATCCTAACGAAATGGCCCCTTTTTAAGCATTCCCTGGGGCACACACTAGTAAGTCGATTCGAAATCTTTATTTTTACTTAGATAAATCCTAATTTTTCAATGACTCAAAATAACGCCAATTAATCAATAAATTATTTTTAATAATCAATAAATTATTTTTAACTTTTTTCAAAACCAGAAAATAATGCAAACTGCCTGTCTAAACATGTGTTTTAATTAATAATGGTTTTGTTTGAAATTCATATGTTCTTCAAAATTTTGAGTTTGTAAATTCAGTTTTTAACAAATGCACTTTATTTTAAAAATTTAGCATACTTTTTTGTGTAGTTTGTGTTTTTAGCAAATTTTCCTTATTTTTTAATGGGGGAAGGTGTCCCCCTCCCATTTTTATTTTTTTTATCCTATCCGCAAACTTGAGACTTTTTTTGCATCATCCTGTTTAAGTTTAAATTATCTCTCAAGAAAGTATTTGTTTGTCATCAAATGTCCTTTTTCAAGCTTAAATTTTTAGGTTGAAATCGATTATGATATTTTGAAGCCAAACAACAAATCACAGCTATTTCAACTATGGCCTCAGTTCATTTTGAAAATACTGCCCATTCTGCAGCAAAAATTGAAAGACAAAGAGTCCTCAGATCGAATAAAGGAATTTAAATCAACCGATACTGACATAAGTAAGATAAATCCTTATTAAATTTATCAATTCATTAATACGATTTCATTACGTTATTATCCTTTCAGATGCACGCGATTTTTTTGTCCTTTCTGCATTGCATCATTTATTGAAGCCGTCTGTGTTGTCCGTGGGAAAGAAAGATTCAAAAAAACCAAATGGAAACCATCAATAAAAGATGCCCAAGATTCTTGCATAATTTTCTGCTCCTTAGTCTCGGAATACGCAGAGAAAGTCGACGCTCTCCGGCAGAAGTATTTGAATAAGGGGTTGACTTTGCAACCAATAATAATTACAATAGGTAAAACTAAAAAAGAAATCGAAACATTTTATACATTTTATGATGGATTTTTTTTATAAATTTCAAAATTTACTGAAATGTCTGGACGTAACATTGAAATTGTTCCATGTAATGAACTTCAAATACCCCAAAGAAGGTAAAAATTTATATTTGTTCCTGGAAAGTTTCTTTTATAATTTTGGCCATCAGTCAAATCCCAACGTGAACAACCTTATTAGCAACTTGCGTTGAGATTAATATCTACATTAATATAATATACTAATATTAATAATTATTTAATTTTTAAGTTAAATATTAATATTTAACTTTTCAAAACACTTAATCGATTCCATCCATTAGAGAGCGAGCATTGGTATTTTACCCAAAATCTTGTCTCCAAAATTTTTCTGACTTTCAATGTAAATGCCTGAAATCAATATGAAATGTTTTTTGTGTGTTCGGTCGACTTTTTCGTCTAAAAGTTTGATTAATCATTTGAAATCTGACCACATTTTAAAAGATTTAGATTATTTTTTATGTTCAGAAGAAAATTGTTTTCAAAAGTTTCAAAATATTTACTCATTTAAACGCCATTTACAAAGAGTGCATGAAAATAAAATTTATAATTTGAAAACGAATGCGTTTCCAAGGGAAACCGTACAGACCGTTATAAGTCCAAAAGAAAATATTCCAAATTCAACAATTCATCATCCGCCTGATAATTTACAATCTCGTCCACAAAATTTTGTTCTGAGCTCATCTGAATTTATAACAGGCCCAGATGATTTCTCAATCGAACTAACTGGATTAAATTTCGCACTATCACTTCACAGTAATAATAACTTCAATAGAAAATATGTTTCAAATATTATCGAAGATGTTCAAAATAATGTCATTCAACCCATTTCGAAAGCTATTCTATTGCAAATAGTTCCACTTATTGAAAACGAAACCAACAGAACTACCGCTATGCATGTACTGGATCAACTTCTATCTCCTTTTGAGGCTATCAGTACTGAATATCAGTTACTTCAAAAATTAGAAACGAGAGGTTTGTTTATGAAACCTCTGTATTACACTATAAATGAAGAAGTGTGTGAAGTGGTTGTGAACAACGTTCCAACATTAGATTCTAATAAGGTAACAGGGGTTATTATGCCTATAGAATTTCAAATCCAAGGTTTTTTTCAAACTAAAAATGTTTTACATGAAACATTGGAGAATACAAACATGTTGAAAGTTTGTAATTCTGATATCTACAATAGTTTAATAAGTGGAGCAGTTTGGAAGGAGAAAACAAAGAATTTCGAAAATAAATTAACTATACCGTTTATTTTATTTTTCGATGATTTTTGCATCGACAATCCTCTCGGTTCACATGCAAAAGATCAATCGATTTGTGGAGTTTATTATTCCTTTCCAACTATTGCCAAGCATCATCTTTCGAAACTGAAGAATATTTTTGTGGCTGGATTTTTTAAAACAAAAGATAGAGCATCATTTGGTAAAAGCTTTTCAATGAAACCATTTGTTGACCGTATTAAAAATCTTGAAAGGGATGGTTTACAAGTAAATGTAGAAAAAAAGAGCTACCTCATATATTTCATCTTAGCATTTGTTGTCGGTGATAACCTGGGTTTAAACACCTATTTGGGATTTTCAAGCAGCTTCAATTTCAACTTTTACTGTAGGGCCTGCAAAAGAAGCAAAACGGATTGTTACGGTCAAAGGGGGAGCGGGGGGTAATGTTACGGTCGCATTTCGCTGCGACCGAATAGTTTATATTTAAAAAAAAAGAAGAAGTCCTGATTGACTTTGACTTGAGTCAAAGCCAATCAGGACTCTGGTCAAAAAGCCTGCAGGTCTAACCCAAGCCACCCGCCAATCGTAAATAGCGCAAACACCACTCCACTGAGGCTCGTAGAGTAGTTTAAGAAATTGAAGTGAATAGAAATTTTAATTTAAGAATTGGATTATATAAACTCATCATCGAATGCAAGAATGGTCGAATTAAGTAGAGAATAGGAATTAGTTCAATAGTGGTAAGTAAAAGATAAATGGTCACTAGGTTAAGGAGAACATCACCGAGCCATCCCTGAGGAAATCATTGACGTCAAGCATCGCAAGAAGTCCGAGCGTCCGCGAATCGCAACTATCACCACAACAGCAACACACGACTAAAACACACCCCGAGCATAGGATCAAATACTAAATACAAAATTCTTACCGACAGTCCAGCAGCAGCTGTAGACACAGCGATCGGGAATGCTATCGTTGCTGTTGGAGATCCGCGAGGGTACCACTGCCATTCCCGAACCATATTGGAACTTATTCCCATGCTTGTTAGCACCTGCACTTTGGGATCGACCTGGAAATGTTACGCCTCTGATACGTTTAATCACTGCTTTTATTCGGCAAGGTTCATCACAGATATCGGCTCAAGGGCGACAGGACCCATCTGCGGCAAGACTCCCTGCTCAGGCCCTTATTTCGCGCGGAACGGCCAAAGCAACAGCGCCTGGGGACACAAACACTCGCGACAGAACCAATGTAAACAATAACAACATACGCGAGCTGTCATTGGTAAATGTCGTAGTGACATCATTGGTGGCTAAAAAGCCAAGATGGCCGTGCGCAGACAGCTGATTCGACCAAATCCAGTGAGTCCAACACCAGTGGTTCTAAAACCAGAATTGGGATTGGAATTGTTCCGCAAACCAGCTGATCCGTTAGACCGAACCAATATATAGAGCTGGGAACAAAAAAAATGGGGGTAGAATTGGACTACGCACGGAACGAGGAGGATACGAAAAGCAAAATTGGAGACGGACACGAAAAAGCAGGCTACGGTTCCCAAAAAGCAGGAGGCGACGTCGAAGGCGAAATTCGGGTTGACTCATTTGGATCGAGGAGGAGAATTGAAAAAAAAGTAAATAGTAAGTAGTTTAAGCTTATCTTTAAGTTGTCCGTGTGTGATTTAATAGAATATAGAAGAGTGTGAAGCCTAAGTGGAGCGAGTTTCCTTTGTGTGCCTGAGCAAACTTTGGGTATTTTTCTTCCGTTTCCCTTCAGGCTTGTGGTTTTGTGTTGGCCTCGCGCGGGCCAAGTTTTCATCACGGTTTTGATTGGTTTCGGGTTCGAGTTCAGATTTCAGTGTCGCGACCCAAACCAAATCCCAGTCAGGGTTTAGGTCGCTGGACGATTGTCGGCGCACGACTGGGTGGCGCCCAAAAATTACCAAAAAAATTACCCCGCCCCTCTTCGCGGGCAAGCGCCGGGCACAATCGTCCACCCCGCAGCCATTAGAGGCTTCGGGGGCAAAAGCGCGCGTAACAGGATATGCAATCTGATGTAAATGAGCATCCCTGTTACTTACGAAACGTTCACAATTACCAAGCCGACCTTGAGATAAAAAATGAAAAATTGACTGGTATAAAAGAAAATTGCATTTTTAACGAAATCGAATCATATCATGTAACGCAAAATTTTTATTTTGATATCATGCATGATATATTTGAAGGCATTTGCAGATATAATATATCTAAAATATTAGTGCATTTGATCGAGAAGTCAAAATATTTTTCTATTGAAGTTCTTAACAATCGTAAGCAATTGTTTAACTATGGAGAATCGGAGATAGGTAATATTTCGCCGCCATTTGTACTTTCGCAGTTAAAAGTAAACAATTTGAAAATGACTGCTCGCGAGACAATGACTCTAATACACTTCTTGCCATTGATGATAGGAGATCTTATACCAGAAAATATTAAGATGTGGGAACTTCTTATTACGCTGGTTAAAATAATTGATTTAGTGCTCTTACCAAAGATAAATGAATCAAAAATAAATTCCTTGGAACACTTAATCACTAAACATAATTCTTTGTTCATTAAGATATTCAATGAACCACTGAAACCAAAATTTCACTTTTTGGTGCATTACCCATCTGCTATTCGAAAGTGCGGTCCACTTAGAATGTTGTAGTGTATGCGCTTTGAAGCTTTACACCGACAAAACAAGATGGTTGCAAAAGTTACGAACTCGAGAATCAATATTTCGTACACCCTTGCTGTTAAAGTTGGACTAAGGTTTTTTGATACGCTTGCTAAACAGAGTTTTTTTGAAAGCGATTTTATTTTCGATGAAAAATCGGTTTATCATTGCAATTTAACCAAACATTATGAGAATATTAATTATGGCAAGACTGGCATAAGTCCTGGTGATATGAAATGCATATCAAAACTTATTTTTAAGGGAAAAGTATATAAAGAACATTTTTTTTTAACTAAAGCGGAAGAATCTTTGTTGCTGTTTGAAATCCGAAAAATATTAACACATGAATCAAAATTTTATTTTCTTTGTGAAGAGTGGAATATAAAATATTTTGATGAACATCTACAGGCTTTTGTTATAGACAACATCCAAAAAACGTTTTCCTTGCACTTTGTATATGATTTCGACAGCCCGCCCATTCACATTCATTACTTGCACAACGGGTTAACAGTGTTTCGGCAAAAAAAAATTTAAAATCTGTTCTGGATCCCAATTTCTTAGAGTTGCATACATTAGAGATTTAATTTATTTTTATACGTAATTAACGAAAGATTTCATTTGGGGTAAAAATAAATTTGTATATTAAGTTTTTATGTTTTAATAGCAGTTTAGAAAAAAACTCAGATGATTCGTCTGTTAAATTTCTATGCTTATTTTCTTTTGGAGTTGGAAACTGTCTCTGTATTGCAAAATTGGAAACCTTCTCTGTGGTAAAAAAATATTGTCGGTGAAACACCATTTATGAAACTCTAAAAAATATAATTATAAGCCATTCCTAGTTCATCTAATTTCAAATCTAATTTAAGTTTCTCTAAACTGTAATATATTTGAAGAAAGAATGTTAATTCTTTAGTGTTGTGTTTAAATAGTGTGAATAAATTGTTAAACTTGATACTTTATGTTTTTATTTTGGTATTTTTTCAATTAAATAGGTTATTGCTAGCCATTGTCTATGAATCTAGATGGGCAACATAGAAGTAATAAGATATTAATATTAATAATAGTTGTATTCTATTCAAATAATACTACACCACTATTATTTTAATATGATGTTCTATGATTTTAATACGGCATCCCTTTAGTTTTCAAAAGGATGTATACCATTAAATGAAAAAGAACAATACTGTGTACCATTAAATTTGAGGAATGCATAATATATAAACAATGTGATTGTACCATATAATCAAATGTACAATACTATACATTCGAGTTCGAATTTTGAATTAAATAATAATATTCCACCATTAAATCAAAAGTGTATTCATATTGATTTTCAATGGGACATGTCACTTTTATTTTAGTCTTTTCATAGTACAAACCATTGATTTTCAATAGGACACACTCTTATTTCAAAACGGTTAAACTATTAAATCAATAGTACAAACGTATTATTAAAATAATAGTTTCAAAACTATTATTCCAATGCTGTTGGTCCCATTGACCAACTTTAATCGTAAAAAACGATTGACACAATGGGATTTCGTATTAACTTCATGGTATTTTTCTCTGAGTGTACCAAATTCTCCAAATCCCTTTCCGAATATCATCTATATTATATCAATACAATGTTGCATTCTTCATATCATATCCTGATACGAACAATACAATGTTGCATTCTTCATATCATATTCTGATACAAATAATACAATGTTGCATATCATATCAGATGCAGATCAACAAATTTAACTAAAAATTCTTTGATAAACAAAAAATGCAATATCCGCATCTCATATCCGCTGCTTGATATTGCACACTTAGCACATCCTCTTATTGTGGGAATATGCAGATAAGACGAAGATTGTTTTGGCGATTCCAAGCCTATATATAGGAATGTAAGATAGTCCAGTGAGCAGTCTTCAGTTGCGATTCAGTTCGGTTAAGATCAGTTGTAATAAAGTCATCATTCCGTGAAAATCTTTCGAGTTTTATTTCAAAGTTCCACGTTAGGAACAATTTCAATTTAATTTTTTTTGGACCTAACAAATAGTCCAGCTATAGCTCGCGCTACAAAAAACTTATTTTCAGAAGTCAAATCCGTGATGGAGGACTTGGAAACTGCATTCCTTTGGAGCACATTGCTGTTCTTCATACAAGTGACTGTTGTCCTTTGCAGGTTATCAATAGCAGCAACAGCCGTGCTGCTATGATAGAAACACAAACTGTCGATATTTCAGCGTTCGACCAGCATTTTATTACAGAGCACAGCTATGCCGCTGATCCAGCAAGACTCTCTGAATACACTGGCTACGTAGTAGAGTACATAGCAGGATTTGTGGTTTTTAAAATCAACAAGCTGCTCCAATGTGATAATTGTATATCGGCAATTCACGGCGAAAGCAGTACTTACTCCCTCATAAATTACAAAAGTCGCGGACTTTTAAAATCACCGTCTAAAAGTGTTGTGAAGATTTGTAAAAAAGTCGAACAACACATTCGCATATAGGAGCATCGCAAAGATGAAAGTGTTTTGAAAGGACCAACATTTAATGCGATATCTATCAGTGTGCAAACAGACTGCTTTGGGGACGATCTTTTCCAAGAACAAGTTCAAAATATGCTAGATACGCAGCATTATAGCCCTTTAGTAAAATATATAACAGAAACATACCTTCGAACCCGATTTTATTTCATAGCCAAAAAGCAATCGGAAAAAATTTCTATTCGACAGCGCTTCAACAAACTCGTACATTTTAAGGGTATGTGAATATGCCCGATTTCAATATTAAAATTCAAAAATCAGACTCCTAGGAAAAATATTGAGTGGCCGTAATTCCGCCAAAGCCGGTCCCAAGCCCGGTTGTGAAAGGAAGATGGAGTAAAATATAAATGTTTATTCGATACTGGCTCAACTAAGTGTATTATCAACTCCAGTAGCGTTGACTGTAGTGAATTTAAAGTATTAGACCGAGTAAAAATGAATTTAAAAACGATCAACAATATAACAACTGAAATTGTAGATCTCACAAGTACAGGCATCCCAAAAGAGTTCAATTGTGATCCAAAAGGAGCAAATAAATGGTATAAACGTAATTTAGGGAATAAACCATACAATTTACTAATACGTATGGATATGTTGAGCAAAATATGTAAAAGTATTGATCTGGAGAACAAATCGTTAACTCCGAACTATGGTAGTTCAATGCCCATTTATTTCTCAGAAAATAGCTTCAATTTCGACTGTTTTGAGCTTCATTCTAACAACAGAGATATGGATTTAAATCATTTGAAAGCAGAAGAAGAAAACGAAGTGAGAACTCTTCTAAAAAAATCGAACATCTTATTTATAAAGATGGGGATAGTAGTATGGAAAGGAGAGTTCAAGCGCTTTTTTTCCCACGGTCCCCATTTTTTTCCCACGGGTATCGGATTACCGCCCCCGCATGACGTCACCTGTTATCGCTTCCGGTGGCGCCACCACGGGTATCGGATTACCGCCCCACGGGTATCGGATTACCGCCCCCGCATGACGTCACCTGTTATCGCTTCCGGTGGCGCCATTTCTTATCGCTGTCTGGGGCGCCATTTCTTATCGCTGTCGGGGTGTTTCCCACAGATGACGGCATTTCTTATCGCTGTCGGGGTGTTTCCCACGGATGACGTCACCTGTTATCGCTGTCGGGGTGTTTCCCACGGATGACGGCATTTCTTATCGCTGTCGGGGTGTTTCCCACGGGCAGGTGTTTCCCACGGCCAGGTGTTTACCAACCGCGATGAGTCATGCTGATGAATAGGTGTGATAAAAAGTCAAGGTCAAAGTTCAAGGTCAAGGGTCAAGGGTCAAAAGTCAAGGGTCAAAGGTCAAGGGTCAAAGGTCAAGGGTCAAAGGTCAAGGGTCAAAGGTCAAGGGTCAAAGGTCAAGGGTCAAAGGTCAAAGGTCAAGGGTCAAAGGAGTTTTCCCAACCGTGGTGAGAGTCATATCCCAGGAAACACCTATGACATCATCTCCAATTTCGCAACATAATGCAATATTCTGAGTCATATCTCAATTCTGAGTCATATCCCAGGAAACACCTATGATATCATCTTCAATTTCGCAACAACACGCAATATTCTGATTTCGCAACAAAATGCAATATTCTGAGTCATATCTCAATTCTGAGTCATATCACAGGAAACACCTATGGCATCATCTTCAATTTCGCAACAACACGCAATATTCTGATTTCGCAACAAAATGCAATATTCTGAGTCATATTTCAATTCTGAGTCATATCTCAGGAAACACCTATGAAGTCATCTTCAATTTCGCAACAACACGCAATATTCTGATTTCGCAACAAAATGCAATATTCTGAGTCATATTTCAATTCTGAGTCATATCCCAGGAAACACCTATGACATCATCTTCAATTTCGCAACAACACGCAATATTCTGATTTCGCAACAAAATGCAATATTCTGAGTCATATCTGAAACACATTACCCCCAAATACCTAAACCTTGAATCATCTATGTAAACATCCTGCACATAATATTCCCATAAACACAAAAATAATAATCATCCACTTGAAATCCAATAACTTCCCAGAAACGAAAATGTCAACCACCGGAAATTCCACTGATAAGGTGGAACACAAAAGATCGTATTACTGCACTAGTTGCAATTCGGATCGGCATAACGTAAACAATTGCCCTTATTTGAAAGATAAAGATAAAAGAAGGAAATAATAAATAAAGATTAGCGATGGGACTAAATTGATGAATATGTGAGATGTGTTTTAAAATAGCAGCTGGATTCATTTCTTATTGCTGCGGAGGTGAGTTTTTATTGCTGCCGGTTGCGTAATCTCTTTTATAGGGTTCGAATATTTTACAAACATTTCAAAATTATAAATTCGATATGTTGATAAGAGCTTGAGTGAGGGCTATTTTAAATGATTAGACGTTGGAATTTGAATAGCGTGCAAGAATTTTTTGTGAACGACCGGATGTTTTCTCTGCCATATAAAATAAACAAAATTATAGTAATTATAATATTAGGTTACCCTTAAGGAATTTATAAAATAAACAATAGAATTATATAAAAAGACAAGACCCCGAATTAGATAAGAGGCGAAAAAGACGCAATGTTTTGGATAGAGTGTTTATCGGATAGGTGTTATTATTGCATATGTGAAGTAGTATGGCGCAGTTTTCGTATTATTAATGCGAGAGTTATTTCGGATAGTTTGGAGGTGTATATGACGCCTGAGGATGGTACGAGGTCGCTGGTATTGGCATTGAGGCATGGAGAGGATTGCAGTTTAAGGAATTTCGATGAGTTATTTTCATTTCGGAATTGGCAGCATGTAAAAATTGAGGTTATAGGTATGTGTACGCGTTTAATATAGAGAATATCATATTTCTAATGAAATTTAATTGCTTTAGGTGGCGAAATTACGCTAGTGGGAAAGTGTTGCCTGAGTTTATTGCAAGTAGAACGAAAAACCGATTTCCAATGGGTTTCCCGTTCGATGACATAGATGATTTAGAGCGAGAGAGAAAACATCATGTGAATGAATACGAAAAGCAAGAGGAGGAAGAAATGAAAGTGGTGTTTCGTAGAAATAGAGGTCAGCATGATTATAATAGAGAGGATGTTGATGTGGTTCGTATTCAACGGGAGCTAGAGCGATTGGTTCGAAGGAAGCAGAATATCAGATCTGGATCCAGTAGAATGCTTGTAAAAGAGGAGGAGAATGAAAGAGCTAAAAATACTTTCCGTATAAAAAGTGGCTATCTGAAGGTTTTTGTTGAAGGAAAACTCCCAAGTTGATTCTGTTGAAAGGGAGTACCAGAGTGGAGGAGGAGATAAACCGTGATGATGATGATGAAATAAAAGACTTGATTATGTATAAATGTTTTTCATTAATTAACGTTCGCATAATTGATTAAAAAGATTACTTTTAACTGTTTTTCATTGTTTTTTATTTTAAGTTTTTTTCAATGCGGTAAAGTTATCGTTGAGCTGCAGCAGTCATGACTATAAGGACTTGCAGTTCCAAAGAATTTTTTGAGAACGACTGCATAAGAAACTAATTTACGAAGTTCGGGTGGATTTTGGATTTGGATTCTCTTATTCGCTTGTGAAGATAATTAAATATTCGAATTTATTACGGTTTTTAGAATTTAGCATATGGTCCGAGTGATGAATTTAGAATGATTTTCGATAAGGAATATTTTTTGGTAAATTAGACGTTGAGAAAATTTTTTAAACTGATGTTTTTTTTGCTGAATCTCGAAAATAGCCTTGCTATTTGTGGTTTCCGCTGGGTAATTAGGATGTCTTGCCTTTAATATAAAAGGAAGTGCTTTTGCTTAATGAAATGAGTTTTCTAATGTTTCTTCGGTGTTAGTCTCGTTATTATTTTCGGCAGTTGTTTGGTGTGAATTGTGAGATCAGTGAATAACAGTGGTTTAAAATTGTTAAAAACATATTATACTGTGAATCGTGATCGTGTGATTAGTGAATAATAGTGAATTAAAAATTGTTAATAACTTATTGTATTGTGAATCAGGGACACTTTATTTTGTAAGGAAAACACTTGCAACAGAGCTAATATTCATCAATAAATATATTCACTGTTGTAGGTGTTCAACAGCAATTGAATACTTTATGGAATTGAAAGGTAATTTTCAAAGAAACTTTAATTTTTTTTTAATTTTTAATTTCCAGGCACCGGCGCGCATAAGCTTGTTTTTATCATCGAGGTGCAGCAGGCGGTAGGAGAATCCAGAATTGTTTCGATGTAGATCTCTACCATGAAGACCAATATGAGACGTCCTTTATGAGCTTTCAAACGCCTCATAGCAAAAAAGGGTTTTTTTTTATTTTAACTATTCTAAGCGATTTTTTGTCTAATTTAAGTATAGCAAATCATTTTTCTAGTCAAGTAAGTTTGCCTAAATTAAGAGATAAATTAAGAGAATTAAATATATGAGCTAAGTGAAAAAAAAATTTAAAATCTAGATTGTAGTAGGTTAAGGTCAGCATAAAATTGTATTAAAAAATGCAAAAATAATAATAATAATAATGAAAAAAAATGTGTTTTTCTTTTTTCTATTTTTTTTAATAGAAGACATTATAAATAGACCCCGGGACGATAAGTAGACAATAGTCCATTTCTGGAAACGGATTAAAACAGAGAATGGAGTCTTTAAATTTAAGATGAGGAAGGATTGAAAGAGATTTTTCGTAGAAATAGAAGTCATCATGATTATTATCAAAAAGAATTGAGAAAATTTGTTTCAGTCGATGAAGCAATAGAAGGATTTCGGCAAGATTTGATAAAGAAAGAAATGGAAATAGCTGGAAATAATCGAGAGTAAAAATATTTTTTCCGGCATTTTAAATTAGAGTTCGACGATGATAAAATATTAACAGTTCGATGTACATATGACAGCAACTATTCCAAACGCTCACTTAAAATCGCATGTTATGAATATCATGAGTTTGAACCTCAAAGAATTCCTAGTAATGGCGAGGTTGAATATATAAAGCAGGAAGAATCAAACTGTAAGACCGATATAGAATTTCTGGATTTAAAGAAAATGAAACAAACCTACACTATGAGTATAGCTTGAACCGCCAACCACTACACACTACGATTTGAAAATGGCAACGACGACGAATAACAACAATAGCTACAACAACAACAACGATGTAGACAATGACCTTCGACACTCTATTGAGGATTACAAACAATTTTTTTGTGTTAACCGAGCGTCAATTCTGAAGGAACACTTCGACGAATTTATAAACATCTATAGTTTCCTAAACCCCTACACTGATATGCCCCAGAGAGTTAGCAAATATGGAAAGCATTATGTGAGCTGCCCATGGGCGTATGATAATGCAAAATGTGGACCAGACACTTGTGAATGTTATAGTGTTCATAGAAAAATAAGTAAAATTAAAAAACTTGTTCAGTTATACATAAGATTAATAAATAAATAAATAAAATATCATCAATCAATCAATCAATCAAACTACAATGTTTTATTACGCATTTATATGTTAAAGAACCATATTTTTAAAATTTATCCAGGAATTGTGTTTCGCTGAGATTCCCAACCATTTAACAAGCGCTTGATTACCATTATTTTTTAAATATTTTCTCCACAAGATAAACTGACGGATGCTTAGCTTTCAACAGCTCAGGGAAAATATAGATGAGGTTGACATTCTTAATATTGCAATAGACGCGGACATTGGATACATATTGGAAGTTGATTTGGAGTATCCGACAACAAAACACGATGGGCATAACGATTTACCTTTCTGTGCAGAAAATAAAAAAGCTCCTGATTCGAAAACTGCGAAATTGACTACTGACTTAACTAACAAACAAAATTATGTGATTCACTATCGAAATCTACAGCAATGCATTGCGAATGGTTTGAAATTCACACGTGTCCATAGAGTTTTACAGTTTAAAACAATCGACTTGGATGAAGCAGTACATAAACTTAAATACACAATATCGCAAAGCCAGTAAAAATTTGTTTGAAAAAAACTTTTTCAAGCTTTTAAACAACGCAATATATGGCAAAACGATGGAAAATGTTGATAAAAGAAAAGACGTAAAGATTGTGACGGATTGGGAAAGCCGAGGCAGACACTCAGGCGCTCGAAGTCTTATATCGAAACCAAATTTTCATAGTGCAGCCGTTTTTACCCCTAATATGGCGGCTTTTCAAAGTGGATAGAGTATTCACTTGCTCCAACAAACCGACTTACATTGGTTTCACCGTGCTTGATCTATCAAAATTGAAAATGTATGAGTTTCACTATCGTTTCATGAATCCCAAATATAATGAGAAAATTATTCTCAACTGTATGGATACGGATTCATTTATTTACACTATTCAAACCAATGACTTTTACAATGATATTCTACCGGATATCGATGATCACTTTGCTTCCTCTGAGTACGCTTAAGATAACATATATAATATTCCGCTGAAAAATGGAAAAGTGTTGGGTATGATGAAAGACGAAAATAATGGAAAAGTCATGAAGGAGTTTGTAGGATTAAGAGCTAAAATGTATTCTTTAAGTATAGAAAATGGTGATACAATTAAAAAAGCAAAAGGTGTAAAGAAGCTTATTATGGATGGACTAAATTTAGATGATTATAGAGATTGCTTGTTTAGAAAAAAGATATTTAGAGGTAGTATGTACGTGTTTAGATCTAAGCTTCACAATTTATATACTGAATGTATAAATAAGGTTTCTTTAAGTTATTTAGATGATAAGCGATATATAAGGGAAGATGGGGTTAGCACATATGCTTGGGGACATTATAATATTGTAATGGATGTAGACTAGGAAGATTGAAATAAATAAAATTGAATGAATTTAAAAAAAAAAATTTTTTCAAAGAAAAACAAGAACAAAGGAAATGATAAAAAAATGAAAACAGTATAAATAGACTGAAGATATCAGTTTTATCCAAAAATACTAGTTTGTATATGTATCTCGTTAAAAACCTAAAATGACGACTTCAAGCAATACTAGGGAAACCTCAATAAACAACTCTCTAATCATTTAGTTTGCTTACCACGCCCTTCACGAAAATCATTGCTACATATCTTGAAACCCACCTAAAATCCATCACTCAAAACATATTTGCAAATCAAATACAAACATTTCCTTCAAAACACTGATATTAGAAACCGCGTATAAGGAAAATACTGAACAGCCAATTCGGGCCCAACTCACAAATCCGCAACTTCCTCATAAGCAAACGTATTTTTTTCTTCTCATGACTCACCATCAAGCACCGTTTTTTTTCATATCACACACTCAGATTAACCCAACTTCAATAGCCTTCAAATCCTCACATTAATAATCTTAAAACTAACCATATTAGTTCACACACACACACATACACACACAATATTATAACATCGCTTACCTCTACTAATTTTCATCTTTTCCACAACTAAAATCAGAGTTCCACATTCCCAGACATCACGTCACACTCGGAGTCTCCTCTTATTATAAACTCATCCAGCAGCTTAATTGTTATCCATGAAATACCGCTCGCAAATTTTTATCACTCTACTACTATACTAACAATAAACAATCCAACCTAAAATGACCTTCAAATTCTCTACATATTTACAAAATAAATTCATTAAATGTATAGATAAAACTATATCTCTTATCACATCATACAAATAATATTTCATTAAATACTAGAGAATCTCATTCAACAACTCGCTAATAGTTTAATTAGAATCTCTAGGAGCCTTAACTATTGATTCTGTATTGTTGGATAGTAAGTTTAATGTAAAGCATAGAATCGTATTTTGGTATAGCATAGAATTGTATTTTGGTAGTGCCACAGGAGTACGCGTGCACGTGTGTAGCTTGAACTGCTTCGAAAACTGCTTCGAAAACTGCTTCGAAAACTGCTTCGAACTGCTTCGAACTGCTTCGTACTGCTTCGTACTGCTTCGTACTGCTTCGAACTGCTTCGAACTGCTTCGAACTGCTTCGTACTGCTTCGAACTGCTTTGAACTGCTTCGAACTGCTTCGAACTGCTTCGAAGCTTAAGCGGTGCGCGTTTCGATGAAACGATGACGTCATCGTTTAGGGGGGAATCCGCCACGTGTCTAGTTTGAACTATTTATCTGTTAATGAACTGCTTTGCTAAAAATGGGGGTTAAAGTCCTTCTGTTTACTACCAAAATACAATTCTATGCTATACCAAAATACGATTCTATGCTTTACATTAAACTTACTATCCAACAATACAGAATCAATAGTTAAGGCTCCTAG
>CAWWDL010000262.1:0-39177 GCA_963942545.1 Oxycera nigricornis | reverse complement strand
CGCGAAAAAATCAAAAGCCCGCGAACGGCAGCCAAAACATGTCACAATCCAACTGCGAGCAAATGACGACCCGAAAAAGGGCGCAAAACGTGCGGAGCACCCTAGCGGGCGAGGAAATCCAGTGTTTTTCGCGAAAAAATCAAAAGCCCGCGAACGGCAGCCAAAACATGTCACATCCAACTGCGAGCAAATGACCCGAAAAAGGGCGCAAAACGTGCGGAGCACCCTAGCGGGCGAGGAAATCCAGTGTTTTTCGCGAAAAAATCAAAAGCCCGCGAACGGCAGCCAAAACATGTCACAATCCAACTGCGAGCAAATGACCCGAAAAAGGGCGCAAAACGTGCGGAGCACCCTAGCGGGCGAGGAAATCCAGTGTTTTTCGCGAAAAAATCAAAAGCCCGCGAACGGCAGCCAAAACATGTCACAATCCAACTGCGAGCAAATGACCCGAAAAAGGGCGCAAACCGTGCGGAGCACCCTAGCGGGCGAGGAAATCCAGTGTTTTTCGCGAAAAAATCATAAGCCCGCGAACGGCAGCCAAAACATGTCACAATCCAACTGCGAGCAAATGACCCGAAAAAGGGCGCAAATCGTGCGGAGCACCCTAGCGGCGAGGAAATCCAGTTTTTCCGCGAAAAAATCAAAAGCCCGCGAACGGCAGCCAAAACATGTCACAATCCAACTGCGAGCAAATGACCCGAAAAAGGGCGCAAAACGTGCGGAGCACCCTAGCGGGCGAGGAAATCCAGTGTTTTTCGCGAAAAAATCAAAAGCCCGCGAACGGCAGCCAAAACATGTCACAATCCAACTGCGAGCAAATGACCTGAAAAAGGGCGCAAACCGTGCGGAGCACCCTAGCGGGCGAGGAAATCCAGTGTTTTTCGCGAAAAAATCAAAAGCCCGCGAACGTCAGCCAAAACATGTCACAATCCAACTGCGAGCAAATGACCCGCAAAGGGCGCAAAACGTGCGGAGCACCCTATCGGGCGAGGAAATCCAAATTTTTCCGCGAAAAAATCAAAAGCCCGCGAACGGCAGCCAAAATATGTCACAATCCAACTGCGAGCAAATGACTCGAAAAAGGGCGCAAAACGTGCGGAGCATCCTAGCGGGCTAGGAAATCCAGTTTTTTCCGCGAAAAAATCAAAAGCCCGCGAACGGCAGCCAAAACATGTCACAATCCAACTGCGAGCAAATGACCCGAAAAAGGGCGCAAAACGTGCGGAGCACCCTAGCAGGCGAGGAAATCCAAATTTTTCCGCGAAAAAATCAAAAGCCCGCGAACAGCAGCCAAAACATGTCACAATCCAACTGCGAGCAAATGACCCGAAATAGGGCGCAAAACGTGCGAAGCACCCTAGCGGCGAGGAAATCCAGTTTTTTCCGCGAAAAAATCAAAAGCCCGCGAACGGCAGCCAAAACATGTCACAATCCAACTGCGAGCAAATGACCCGAAAAAGGGCGCAAAACGTGCGGAGCACCCTAGCGGGCGAGGAAATCCAAATTTTTCCGTGAAAAAATCAAAAGCCCGCGAACGGCAGCCAAAACATGTCACAATCCAACTGCGAGCAAATGACCCGAAAAAGGGCGCAAAACGTGCGGAGCACCCTAGCGGGCGAGGAAATCCAGTGTTTTTCGCGAAAAAATCAAAAGCCCGCGAACGGCAGCCAAAACATGTCACAATCCAACTGCGAGCAAATGACCCGAAAAAGGGCGCAAAACGTGCGGAGCACCCTAGCGGGCTAGGAAATCCAGTGTTTTTCGCGAAAAAATCAAAAGCCCGCGAACGGCAGCCAAAACATGTCACAATCCAACTGCGAGCAAATGACCCGAAAAAGGGCGCAAAACGTGCGGAGCACCCTAGCGGGCGAGGAAATCCAGTGTTTTTCGCGAAAAAATCAAAAGCCCGCGAACGGCAGCCAAAACATGTCACAATCCAACTGCGAGCAAATGACCCGAAAAAGGGCGCAAAACGTGCGAAGAACCCTAGCGGGCGAGGGAATCCAGTGTTTTTCGCGAAAAAATCAAAAGCCCACGAACGGCAGCCAAAACATGTCACAATCCAACTGCGAGCAAATGACCCGAAAAAGGGCGCAAAACGTGCGGAGCACCCTAGCGGGCGAGGAACTCCAGTTTTTTCCGCGAAAAAATCAAAAGCCCGCGAACGGCAGCCAAAACATGTCACAATCCAACTGCGAGCAAATGACCCGAAAAAGGGCGCAAACGTGCGGAGCACCCTAGCGGGCGAGGAAATCCAGTGTTTTTCGCGAAAAAATCAAAAGCCCGCGAACGGCAGCCAAAACATGTCACAATCCAACTGCGAGCAAATGACCCGAAAAAGGGCGCAAAACGTGCGGAGCACCCTAGCGGGCGAGGAAATCCAGTGTTTTTCGCGAAAAAATCAAAAGCCCGCGAACGGCAGCCAAAACATGTCACAATCCAACTGCGAGCAAATGACCCGAAAAAGGGCGCAAAACGTGCGGAGCACCCTAGCGGGCGAGGGAATCCAGTGCTTTTCGCGAAAAAATCAAAAGCCACGAACGGCAGCCAAAACATGTCACAATCCAACTGCGAGCAAATGACCCGAAAAAGGGCGCAAAACGTGCGGAGCACCCTAGCGGGCGAGGAAATCCAGTGTTTTTCGCGAAAAAATCAAAAGCCCGCGAACGGCAGCCAAAACATGTCACAATCCAACTGCGAGCAAATGACCCGAAAAAGGGCGCAAAACGTGCGGAGCACCCTAGCGGGCGAGGAAATCCAGTGTTTTTCGCGAAAAAATCAAAATCCCGCGAACGGCAGCCAAAACATGTCACAATCCACCGGCGAGCAAATGACCCGAAAAAGGGCGCAAACGTGCGGAGCACCCTAGCGGGCGAGGAAATCCAAATTTTTCCTCGAAAAAATCAAAAGCCCGCGAACGGCAGCCAAAACATGTCACAATCCAACTGCGAGCAAATGACCCGAAAAAGGGCGCAAAACGTGCGGAGCACCCTAGCGGGCGAGGAACTCCAGTTTTTTCCGCGAAAAAATCAAAAGCCCGCGAACGGCAGCCAAAACATGTCACAATCCAACTGCGAGCAAATGACCCGAAAAAGGGCGCAAACGTGCGGAGCACCCTAGCGGGCGAGGAAATCCAAATTTTTCCTCGAAAAAATCAAAAGCCCGCGAACGGCAGCCAAAACATGTCACAATCCAACTGCGAGCAAATGACCCGAAAAAGGGCGCAAAACGTGCGGAGCACCCTAGCGGGCGAGGAAGTCCAGTTTTTTCCGCGAAAAAATCAAAAGCCCGCGAACGGCAGCCAAAACATGTCACAATCCAACTGCGAGCAAATGACCCGAAAAAGGGCGCAAACGTGCGGAGCACCCTAGCGGGCGAGGAAGTCCAAATTTTTCCTCGAAAAAATCAAAAGCCCGCGAACGGCAGCCAAAACATGTCACAATCCAACTGCGAGCAAATGACCTAAAAAAGGGCGCAAACCGTGCGGAGCACCCTAGCGGGCGAGGAAATCCAGTGTTTTTCGCGAAAAAATCAAAAGCCCGCGAACGTCAGCCAAAACATGTCACAATCCAACTGCGAGCAAATGACCCGCAAAGGGCGCAAAACGTGCGGAGCACCCTATCGGGCGAGGAAATCCAAATTTTTCCGCGAAAAAATCAAAAGCCCGCGAACGGCAGCCAAAACATGTCACAATCCAACTGCGAGCAAATGACTCGAAAAAGGGCGCAAAACGTGCGGAGCACCCTAGCGGGCTAGGAAATCCAGTTTTTTCCGCGAAAAAATCAAAAGCCCGCGAACGGCAGCCAAAACATGTCACAATCCAACTGCGAGCAAATGACCCGAAAAAGGGCGCAAAACGTGCGGAGCACCCTAGCAGGCGAGGAAATCCAAATTTTTCCGCGAAAAAATCAAAAGCCCGCGAACAGCAGCCAAAACATGTCACAATCCAACTGCGAGCAAATGACCCGAAAAAGGGCGCAAAACGTGCGAAGCACCCTAGCGGCGAGGAAATCCAGTTTTTTCCGCGAAAAAATCAAAAGCCCGCGAACGGCAGCCAAAACATGTCACAATCCAACTGCGAGCAAATGACCCGAAAAAGGGCGCAAAACGTGCGGAGCACCCTAGCGGGCGAGGAAATCCAAATTTTTCCGTGAAAAAATCAAAAGCCCGCGAACGGCAGCCAAAACATGTCACAATCCAACTGCGAGCAAATGACCCGAAAAAGGGCGCAAAACGTGCGGAGCACCCTAGCGGGCGAGGAAATCCAGTGTTTTTCGCGAAAAAATCAAAAGCCCGCGAACGGCAGCCAAAACATGTCACAATCCAACTGCGAGCAAATGACCCGAAAAAGGGCGCAAAACGTGCGGAGCACCCTAGCGGGCTAGGAAATCCAGTGTTTTTCGCGAAAAAATCAAAAGCCCGCGAACGGCAGCCAAAACATGTCACAATCCAACTGCGAGCAAATGACCCGAAAAAGGGCGCAAAACGTGCGGAGCACCCTAGCGGGCGAGGAAATCCAGTGTTTTTCGCGAAAAAATCAAAAGCCCGCGAACGGCAGCCAAAACATGTCACAATCCAACTGCGAGCAAATGACCCGAAAAAGGGCGCAAAACGTGCGGAGCACCCTAGCGGGCGAGGGAATCCAGTGTTTTTCGCGAAAAAAATCAAAAGCCCACGAACGGCAGCCAAAACATGTCACAATCCAACTGCGAGCAAATGACCCGAAAAAGGGCGCAAAACGTGCGGAGCACCCTAGCGGGCGAGGAACTCCAGTTTTTTCCGCGAAAAAATCAAAAGCCCGCGAACGGCAGCCAAAACATGTCACAATCCAACTGCGAGCAAATGACCCGAAAAAGGGCGCAAACGTGCGGAGCACCCTAGCGGGCGAGGAAATCCAGTGTTTTTCGCGAAAAAATCAAAAGCCCGCGAACGGCAGCCAAAACATGTCACAATCCAACTGCGAGCAAATGACCCGAAAAAGGGCGCAAAACGTGCGGAGCACCCTAGCGGGCGAGGAAATCCAGTGTTTTTCGCGAAAAAATCAAAAGCCCGCGAACGGCAGCCAAAACATGTCACAATCCAACTGCGAGCAAATGACCCGAAAAAGGGCGCAAAACGTGCGGAGCACCCTAGCGGGCGAGGGAATCCAGTTTTTTTCGCGAAAAAATCAAAAGCCACGAACGGCAGCCAAAACATGTCACAATCCAACTGCGAGCAAATGACCCGAAAAAGGGCGCAAAACGTGCGGAGCACCCTAGCGGGCGAGGAAATCCAGTGTTTTTCGCGAAAAAATCAAAAGCCCGCGAACGGCAGCCAAAACATGTCACAATCCAACTGCGAGCAAATGACCCGAAAAAGGGCGCAAAACGTGCGGAGCACCCTAGCGGGCGAGGAAATCCAGTGTTTTTCGCGAAAAAATCAAAATCCCGCGAACGGCAGCCAAAACATGTCACAATCCACCTGCGAGCAAATGACCCGAAAAAGGGCGCAAACGTGCGGAGCACCCTAGCGGGCGAGGAAATCCAAATTTTTCCTCGAAAAAATCAAAAGCCCGCGAACGGCAGCCAAAACATGTCACAATCCAACTGCGAGCAAATGACCCGAAAAAGGGCGCAAAACGTGCGGAGCACCCTAGCGGGCGAGGAACTCCAGTTTTTTCCGCGAAAAAATCAAAAGCCCGCGAACGGCAGCCAAAACATGTCACAATCCAACTGCGAGCAAATGACCCGAAAAAGGGCGCAAACGTGCGGAGCACCCTAGCGGGCGAGGAAATCCAAATTTTTCCTCGAAAAAATCAAAAGCCCGCGAACGGCAGCCAAAACATGTCACAATCCAACTGCGAGCAAATGACCCGAAAAAGGGCGCAAAACGTGCGGAGCACCCTAGCGGGCGAGGAAATCCAAATTTTTCCGTGAAAAAATCAAAAGCCCGCGAACGGCAGCCAAAACATGTCACAATCCAACTGCGAGCAAATGACCCGAAAAAGGGCGCAAAACGTGCGGAGCACCCTAGCGGGCGAGGAAATCCAGTGTTTTTCGCGAAAAAATCAAAAGCCCGCGAACGGCAGCCAAAACATGTCACAATCCAACTGCGAGCAAATGACCCGAAAAAGGGCGCAAAACGTGCGGAGCACCCTAGCGGGCTAGGAAATCCAGTGTTTTTCGCGAAAAAATAAAAAGCCCGCGAACGGCAGCCAAAACATGTCACAATCCAACTGCGAGCAAATGACCCGAAAAAGGGCGCAAAACGTGCGGAGCACCCTAGCGGGCGAGGAAATCCAGTGTTTTTCGCGAAAAAATCAAAAGCCCGCGAACGGCAGCCAAAACATGTCACAATCCAACTGCGAGCAAATGACCCGAAAAAGAGCGCAAAACGTGCGGAGCACCCTAGCGGGCGAGGAAATCCAAATTTTTCCGCGAAAAAATCAAAAGCCCGCGAACGGCAGCCAAAACATGTCACAATCCAACTGCGAGCAAATGACCCGAAAAAGGGCGCAAAACGTGCGGAGCACCCTAGCGGGCGAGGAAATCCAGTGTTTTTCGCGAAAAAATCAAAAGCCCGCGAACGGCAGCCAAAACATGTCACAATCCAACTGCGAGCAAATGACCCGAAAAAGGGCGCAAAAACGTGCGGAGCACCCTAGCGGGCGAGGAAATCCAGTGTTTTTCGCGAAAAAGTCAAAAGCCCGCGAACGGCAGCCAAAACATGTCACAATCCAACTGCGAGCAAATGACCCGAAAAAGAGCGCAAAACGTGCGGAGCACCCTAGCGGGCGAGGAAATCCAAATTTTTCCGCGAAAAAATCAAAAACCCGCGAACGGCAGCCAAAACATGTCACAATCCAACTGCGAGCAAATGACCCGAAAAAGGGCGCAAAACGTGCGGAGCACCCTAGCGGGCGAGGAAATCCAAATTTTTCCGCGAAAAAATCAAAAGCCCGCGAACGGCAGCCAAAACATGTCACAATCCAACTGCGAGCAAATGACCCGAAAAAGGGCGCAAAACGTGCGGAGCACCCTAGCGGGCGAGGAAATCCAGTGTTTTTCGCGAAAAAATCAAAAGCCCGCGAACGGCAGCCAAAACATGTCACAATCCAACTGCGAGCAAATGACCCGAAAAAGGGCGCAAAACGTGCGGAGCACCCTAGCGGGCGAGGAAATCCAGTGTTTTTCGCGAAAAAATCAAAAGCCCGCGAACGGCAGCCAAAACATGTCACAATCCAACTGCGAGCAAATGACCCGAAAAAAAGCGCAAAACGTGCGGAGCACCCTAGCGGGCGAGGAAATCCAAATTTTTCCGCGAAAAAATCAAAAGCCCGCGAACGGCAGCCAAAACATGTCACAATCCAATCGCGAGCAAATGACCCGAAAAAGGGCGCAAAACGTGCGGAGCACCCTAGCGGGCGAGGAAATCCAAATTTTTCCGCGAAAAAATCAAAAGCCCGCGAACGGCAGCCAAAACATGTCACAATCCAACTGCGAGCAAATGACCCGAAAAAGGGCGCAAAACGTGCGGAGCACCCTAGCGGGCGAGGAAATCCAGTGTTTTTCGCGAAAAAATCAAAAGCCCGCGAACGGCAGCCAAAACATGTCACAATCCAACTGCGAGCAAATGACCCGAAAAAGAGCGCAAAATGTGCGGAGCACCCTAGCGGGCGAGGAAATCCAAATTTTTCCGCGAAAAAATCAAAAGCCCGCGAACGGCAGCCAAAACATGTCACAATCCAACTGCGAGCAAATTACCCGAAAAAGGGCGCAAAACGTGCGGAGCACCCTAGCGGGCGAGGAAATCCAAATTTTTCCGCGAAAAAATCAAAAGCCCGCGAACGGCAGCCAAAACATGTCACAATCCAACTGCGAGCAAATGACCCGAAAAAGGGCGCAAAACGTGCGGAGCACCCTAGCGGGCAAGGAAATCCAGTGTTTTTCGCGAAAAAATCAAAAGCCCGCGAACGGCAGCCAAAACATGTCACAATCCAACTGCGAGCAAATGACCCGAAAAGGGCGCAAAACGTGCGGAGCACCCTAGCGGGCGAGGAAATCCAGTGCTTTTTGCGAAAAAATCAAAAGCCCGCGAACGGCAGCCATGTTGTGACTCCAAGACACCGTGCTTTGCCGTGTATTGGCGGAAGAGTGTCTGGGTATTCGCAAAAAATATATTAAACGCTAATTAGATTAATTTAGATGTTTTATTATAGACTCTTTCCCTCCGACTGACGTTCGCCTCTCAACCTAGCCGTTTTCTTCGGTACACTTTTTCAACTTATCGCACACGCAAGTACTTTTTCTTTGATCGATGTATCGATCAGCAATTTCTCTCAATAACCTTTGGCTATTATGAGGTATGCATTTCTCGTAGTGCATGGCGGTTCAATGTCCGTAAACATGTAATGTACATGTTTATTTGTGCGTTGAAGTGATTTTTGCACTTCATAGAAATTGGGTGCAGCGCGTGCAGTTGCGGGGTCACAACATCCCATCCCCCTTAAAAAATGCTTGCTCAGAAACGGTTTGGAATTTACTGTAAAAAGTTTACCGATGTGCGGTCCAGGTTGAAAGAAAAACGAGTCGGTTTACATATGTTAGCTGTTACATTCATTTTGTTTACCCTTTCTTATTCTATTCATATGCGTATGTGTAAACTAGATATAATCTTTACTGTTTTACATTTCTTTTATTTTCCCTTTCTTACATAAAATAGTCTAATAAGTAAAAATTTTCGATCATTATTGGTATAAAGATACTTAAAAATATTTTTATAAAATGAATTTTTTTTTCTATTTTTTTTTTAATATTAAAGGAGTACATACATATATTGTTACAAAGTATAGTGTATTTAGTTTATTTTTTTTTTCATAATTATTTCAAGTTTTCCCACTTTCATTTCCCTTTCGTGTAGATAGATATTGCGTTGTTTTACTGAGAACTAGTATATGTTATGTTATTTAGCTGCGTTATTTACAACTTAGTACGAATACTGGCGTGTCAGTATCCGTTGAGTCGTTCGTATTCCGTGAGGTATTTTCTACCAAAGGTCCAGAATTTGAATTCGATGATGGGGGCTTTCGGTCTTTACATTTTGCGTAAAAGAATACCGCTAATATAGGGAGCAGTATTGCATAAATGGCAATGTAATGATGAGTATCGTGCACATTTAAAGGCATTAGTTCTCTTGATTCCTCATTTTTAATGTTTTTTATATTTTCAGAGACTCTTGCTAACCCTTCTTTGCTAGAGAACTTTACAAAACCTATTTTGCTAGAGAAGTTTGGGATTGGTTGCGACATGTTAACCAGAGTTGCGGAGATATTTAGAGGTGGTATATATGAATTATATATTGCGGTTGTCTTGTCGTTATAGGCTCGGATAGTCAGGTCCGGTGTCTTAAGGTAACATTTTGCGAAAATTTCTATTATCATTGTTCCTTGAAGTCTATGCGTTATAGTAGTGTTCGGACAAATTTCGTCTACCCTATAATCCTTGAGCGACGAGAATAACCACTTATTAGGTTGCGTTAATTGAATCCAAATCGTTGAGAGGTTGGTTTGCCTGATTTCGCATTCTCCGGGGAATGCGTCACTATCGCGTAACAATTGAATTTCGCATGGTGGGGAGTTAGAATTTACGTTATATAGTGGGTGTGTCATCGGGCACAGAAAATGGTGATCTAAATTCCTGCAAATTGTTAGTTCCTCTGAGCTCAGGCTGTAATAGTATTGCTTATCGTCCTCTACTAACAGATATTCGTGATTTGGTTGTATAAATACTAAGTTACTGTGGAACTGGGTCGGTAATGGGATGACCTTATAAAGGTTGAAATTTCCATTGGATGTTAGAGGAATTTTTAGTTCGTATATCACCTTTTGCTTTTGGACCATAGCGCTTGTAGTCATTATTTGGTAAAGCTTGAGAACATCATCTCTGTTTATTATGAGGGGAAGTTTCATGCCATCAGGAGTTTCCTGTTTGATCGTGACAAGCACCTTTCTTAACTGCTCAGGTGTTACTACGCTCGGATGGGGTTTACCACGCTTTGCATCAGTAAGCATGCCTAAAATATCGTTGAGGGTGTTTTCGTATCTAATTATGATTAATGTGACCAGGGAGGTAAGTAATTCGATTTCCACGAGTGAATTTTGATCACGAGTTGAGTTAGAGACCTTATTTACTATTTGACCAAGAGTTTCTAACTTAGCGCTAATTGTGGAGAACTGATTTTCAATAGTCTCTTCTGACCTATTAAATATATTTGCCGTCGTTTCCAAGATAACGGTCTGGTTTCTAACCAGTGCTAGTAGGTGGTTTTCACTCAACCTTAACTTTTCTATCTGTCTATCGTAGAAGACTGCGTCGTCTTCATTCACCAAAAAGAGATTTACTTACAGTACCTATGGCATTTATCAACCCACGTTTACTTCGACGGTTGCCATTCATTAGTAGATCGTACTTATTCATAGTATCGCCTAATAGGTGATTCATTTCTGCAACTGTGCCATTACATATTATTTTCAGATTACTACTACTGTTCAATTGATTACACAACTTATTGATTTCGATAACATAGTGTTCGGCGTGTTGGAGCGCTATCTTTAAATTTCCAAGGTCATAATAAACCACAAGTTTCCATTCGCTGGAGTATAGTTCCGCTTTCCCAATCTCCTCGAAATAAATGCCCGGGCCTTTGGGAATGGAAGTAAATTTAGACGACCCAAGTATGCAGGTTACAAGTCCAAGGAAAGTCAACAATAGATCCATCACCTGAAAATTAGTTTTAAAATGGGCTGAGTACTGTATAACAGAATTTTGCAGTGCCATTAGCAGTGCTTTATTCATAAAAAATTTTGAGGTTGTTGTTGTGTAAAACTTTTAATTTGTTGCCAATTTTAACCACGGTATTCTCACTAGATAGTACTTTTATTATCTCATAAGGGCCTTTCCAAAGAGAGCAGAGTTTATTATTTCTAGTTTGGTTTTTGATTAGAACCTTATCTCCTACATTAAATTGCTTTGGAACTGCTGCTTTATCGTAATATCTTTTGGAGACCTCCTTTTTTCTGTTCAATCTGTCGGTAGCCGTCTGATAGCCATACTGTAAACGCACCCGTAGTTCATTTACGTAGTCATCATAATTATAAGAAATTTTCGGCTTTTGCTCGAGGATACTAGGAACACTAGCTGGGAAACCGTATAACACTTCGTATGGTGTGAGACCAGTACTACTATGCGGTGTAGTGTTATATACGAACATAGCATAAGGGATCCATGTGTCCCATGTGAGAGGGTCATTATTTACATAATGACGAAGATACTCCGCTAGCGTTTTATGGCTCCGCTCTAAAGCTCCGTTAGTTTGAGGGTGATACGGGGTAGTATTAAGTTTCTTTATTTTTAGTAGTTTACATACTTCCGTAAATACTTTACCCAAGAAATTCGCGCCTTGATCGGTTAGTAAAGAAAAAGGCATACCATGTCGGCAGATAATGTTTTCTACGAAAGTTCTTGCTATTGATGGTGCTTCAGCGTTGGGTAACGCGTATGCTTCTGAAAATTTGGTCAGGTCATCCTGAAACGTTAGTATGTATTTTCGGTCGTTGTAACTGGTTGGGAATGGTCCGACTATGTCTAGAGCGATACGCTCAAATGGTTTGCTACTAGTTGTTGTTATTTTCATTGGTACCGGGGGAAGTTTTCCGTTCTTGTTCAATTGGCAAGATGCACACTTACGGATGTAGGTTTTGATGTCTTGCGTCATTGTAGGCCAATAATATCTCGCTTTGATTCTTTTCAAGGTTCGTGATACACCTTGATGGCCTCCAAAAGGGGAGTCGTGATATTCAAATATTGCTTTATTGATGTCGTCAGGATCGTTCAAGAAGGTTCTACTGTCTATGTATAAATATATATTTATACCTTGGTTAATGAAGACTTCCTCCATTAAAGCTTTAAATTCGTTTTTTGTTTTATTGTCAAAGTTCGGTAACGAGAAACCCACCGAGTTCATTTTACCTTTAGTACAAATGCCACGTACATTTTCTAAACATGACTTTACTGTCTTTTGGTCCTTTAAGCTTCTGAGTGGTATCGGCAAAGTTACAATATAGAGTAAACTGGCGTCCCTTTGAGATTCGGCTATCATTTGCCCTACTTCTGGTTTTTTAAAGTCGGGTATCCGTTTACCGAGTATAGTTTCCTCTACAGATTCTAGCAGTGGTAATATAATAACTTTGAGTAATTCTTTTCCACCGGAATATATTGATTCGTTTTTTTCCTGCAGATTTAGGCTCCATTTATTTTTGACGTTTTCCTGTTGTTGCAGATAATCTTTTGGTTCAGATTTCTCTTGTTCCATATTCTTTTTCTGGTTACGTGTAGTGACTAAAACCTTGGTTTCATTTTGCAGTTCAATGTTACTGCAATCAAAACTGATACGACTTAGAGCGTCTGCATTAGTGTTACGTTTACCTGACTTATAAACGATTTTGTATTCGTATTCGTCCAGGAGGATTCTCCATCGCGCTAATCTCGACGTAGGATCCTTGAGGTTTACGAGCCATTGCAATGGTCTGTGGTCTGTGCATATGGTGAATTTTTTTCCATATATATATGGGCGAAATTGTTTTATGGCGAAAACAATCGCTAGTAGCTCTTTCTCTGTTGTGTTATAACGTGTTTCAGCATCGTTTAGTGTTCGACTTGCGAAACAAATAGGCTTGTCTTGTCCTATAGTACCTTGTGAGAGTATTGCGCCTAACGCAACGTCACTTGCATCAGTCGTAACTACGAATTCTTCATTAAAATTTGGATAAGCTAAAATCGGAGGATTTATGATCTTGTTTTTTAAGGTGATAAATGCTTCATCACAGAAAGCATCCCACTTGAACTCTACATCCTTTTTTAACAGATTGGTTAAAGGCTTAGCTGTTTCTGCGAAATCAGGAATAAATCTGCGATAATAACCTACTAAACCCAGGAAGCATTTAATATCTTTTGCCTTTTTTGGCACTGGGTATGTTTTTACAGATTTAGTTTTAGCTGGGTCGGGTCTGATTCCCGTTTGATTGATAATATGCCCCAAGTAAACTAATTCTCGTTTTACAAAGTGGCACTTTTCAGTTTGGAGTTTAAGATTATGTTGCCTCAACCTGTTAAGGATCTTAGTTAACTTCGCATTGTGGTCGGCTAGATCGTATCCATATATCACTATGTCATCAACATATACAAAACATTCAAGCCCCTGTAAACCCATTAGAACATTGTTCATCAGACGTTGAAACGTTGCGGGTGCATTTTTTAAACCAAATGGCATTCGATTATATTCGTAATGTCCAAATGGTGTGCTAAAGGCGGTTTTTTCCTTATCTATTTCCTCTACTTGAATCTGGTGAAATCCTTTAGCTAGATCAAGTGTACTAAAATATTTAGCTTTGCCCAATTGGTCTAATATATCTGTAATATTAGGCAATGGGTATGCATCTCCGACTGTAATTTCATTCAGTTTCCGAAAATCTACTACTACTCTCCATTTTTTGTCACCGGTTGGATCCGTCTTCTTTGGAACCAGTAGAAGGGGAGAATTCCAAGGACTGAAACTAGGACGTATTATTTTGTCTTCAAGCATTTCGTTCACTTGCTTATGAATTTCCTTCTTTTGGCTCTCCGGTAGTCGGTATGGCTTCACAAATATTGGCTGTTTGTACTGTTCTGTTATTATTCTATGCTCTATAGCGTTGGTTGATGTAAGACGATCTCCTTCTAAATAGAAGACATCATTGTACTCTCTACAAATTTGCCGTATACTTTTATTTTCTTCGCGATTGCAATGACTTAAGTCGAGTTTAGACTCCAATTTTGCTAGTCTACGTTTAATATGGCTAGTGAATTGTCCAGGTTGAATTATGTCGAATTTGTTAAGTTCGCTCCACTCCAGGTTTATGTCCTCGAGATTTACTTCCTTTGGTTCTTCCAGAGTGTTCATTACCAACACGTTAATTTCTTCATTTTTTCGCCGTGCTAATGATTCAGCTAGCCTGGGCTAATTTGTTTTTTATGTACTACCACGTCTTTGGAATTTGTAAAAGGGATCGCAATCAATTGCTTGCTGCGAGGTTTCAAAGTGACGATACTTTGTTCGTGAGCAGGGGTTCCAGGTATTAACACCTTATTTGGGATATACTGATCACGATTTTTATTACCATCTGTTCCTTTCATCAGACCCTTGTAATCTCTTCGTGTATCAACTCCAGTTTTCTGGCAAAGTTTATCTTCGCTCTGACCATCTCCATTTCTTGTCCGTTTGGGACTTTTACCTAAACGTTCGACCTTGTTTGATTGTAATGCACTATTTTCGAAGTTTAGTAGCTTTAATTCTAATTGCGAGTCGCAATAATTTATGCTGCACCTATATTTTGTTAGAAAGTCATTCCCGATAATGCCGTCATAGGTCAAGTTTACATTTCCCGAAAGTATGTGAAACGGATGTCTCAAAGTGATTAATTTATCTGGAGATTGAAATTCTAATGTTCCTTCAATTTTACCAGATGTTCGCACGGAACCTCCTGCTATTGTGGAGATTGTGCAACGTGTAGATTCTTCACTACATGTAACGTGGTTAGTTAAACTTATATTTTCTATAATTTTGCTTTTCAGAAGACTAATATCCGCACCTGTATCGATCAGCAAGGTGAGGTAGTGTTTGTTCGAAGGGTGAAGTTTGATTCGTTTTGCCGGTTCTTTGAACTCCGAACAAAATGATACGGATAATTTAAGGTTCAGTTTTTGTAATTGTGAACATCGGCTGTTACTAATGTTCGAGACGGTTTGCCGACTTCGACCTCTCGAACATGTTCGTTTCCCGTACCCATTTCGTAGGGGTTAACAAAATTTTGGATAGGGTCACACTGTCCTACTGTCGAGTGTCGTATTTCATGGGTTGGATCTCGAGAAGAAGACCCGAGGTCACGTCCTCCTTTAAAGGGATTACGAACTCCCGCTCGATTGGGATCCCGCTCAAACTGAAATTTCACTTGTGGTTGATCAAAATTCGCTCGTGGGCGAGGTAAAACGCGTTTTTTTAAATATCTGCATTCGTCTTGGGAATGGTTGGGCTTGTTACAATACCCGCAAGTTAAGAGTCGTACCTCTTGTTTTATCTGTTTTGGCACAAAATTTGGGAAACCGGTGTTACGATAGCACGTTTTACTGTTATGTCCTGTCTTACCACATGTTTGGCAGATAGGTTTCGAATTGTGGAGGGTTTTGTGAAAAGCTCTAGGTGCTAATAATTGTGAGGTGCGCTCGAGGCGAGCCGCGTGATTTTCCGCATAAGCCACTGCTCTTTTTAGGTCAGTTTCGGCATGTGCTTTGATTATCAGCTTAAGATTTTCGTTCCTCACACCGTCTTCGAATACTTGGATTCCAATTTTATTGTTTTCTTCAGCGAGAAAATTCCGCACTGTTTCATCGCTGGTGCTGGCAAAAGTAGCTGAGTTAAGGGAGTACAATAAATGGCTAACACGATCACCAAATTCTTTTACTGACTCGTTGGGTCGTTGCTTTGCAGCTAACAATTCGTTTTGAGTAGAGGAACGCGATTTTTCCTCCTTGAAGGCTTTCTCTAATTCCCGTACAAGATCATTCCACTTGGTAAAGGATCTGAACTGAATTAGTTCGAATGCAGGCCCTTGTAGTCTGGTTTTGACTAGCTCCAGGAAAACCTTTTGTTCCGCTTCTGTTTTCGCGGATAAAAACAGGATGTTTCCGCAAGCAATGAATTTTTTCAGGTCTTCGGGGTTGCCACTGAACACCGGCACGATATTGAAAACATCGTTAATGCTCACTTTGAATTCCATCGGACGGCGTTGTAATGGACCGCGCTCGTTTTGGAATGGTAGAACCTCAAAGAGCTCTACAATCGACCGATACTTTCGCGTGAGAATGTTGGTCTCGTAAATTTTCCCGCACTAAATTGAACACAACTATATAACAATAACTTACACGAGAGGGATAATTAATAAAACGAAATGACACGAAAGGGGAATGAATTACACTTTTTCTTAGATTAAAAATAAGGTGCTTAATTAAAATAAAAATACTTCTTCGCTTACGCTTGGTCCCGTTTGTTCGCTGTTGTTGACTTCTTTTCCGCGTATTCGACTTTTCCTGCTGCTATTCCTGCTGCTATTTCCGTTTTCGCTTCGTTTGTGTGCGAAGATGTTCCCGTCTTGCTGAGGGCTTTGCGAGGGACGAAATCCAGCTTCCGCTGCTTTGCCGCTTTGCTGCTTTGCTGCTTTGCCGCTTTGCTGCTTTGCTGCTTTGCCGCTTTGCTGCTTTGCCGCTTTGCTGCTTTGCCGCTTTGCCGCTTTGCCGCTTTGCTGCTTTGCCCGGCGAGCTTCACGCCCTAAAGTTGAGGAATCTGGGTCTTTTATTTTACACTGCCCACTGTTTGCCAAATACCTACGCTCTAAAGCTGGCAAGGTCTTACAGTCGTGGGGCTTCTAACACTTCTGTTCTAAACTTTTGTTTGTTTCAACTTTTTTTTTAGGGAATTATCCCACCGCTGCCACCAAAATGTTGTGACTCCAAGACACCGTGCTTTGCCGTGTATTGGCGGAAGAGTGTCTGGGTATTCGCAAAAAATATATTAAACGCTAATTAGATTAATTTAGATGTTTTATTATAGACTCTTTCCCTCCGACTGACGTTCGCCTCTCAACCTAGCCGTTTTCTTCGGTACACTTTTTCAACTTATCGCACACGCAAGTACTTTTTCTTTGATCGATGTATCGATCAGCAATTTCTCTCAATAACCTTTGGCTATTATGAGGTATGCATTTCTCGTAGTGCATGGCGGTTCAATGTCCGTAAACATGTAATGTACATGTTTATTTGTGCGTTGAAGTGATTTTTGCACTTCATAGAAATTGGGTGCAGCGCGTGCAGTTGCGGGGTCACAACATCCCATCCCCCTTAAAAAATGCTTGCTCAGAAACGGTTTGGAATTTACTGTAAAAAGTTTACCGATGTGCGGTCCAGGTTGAAAGAAAAACGAGTCGGTTTACATATGTTAGCTGTTACATTCATTTTGTTTACCCTTTCTTATTCTATTCATATGCGTATGTGTAAACTAGATATAATCTTTACTGTTTTACATTTCTTTTATTTTCCCTTTCTTACATAAAATAGTCTAATAAGTAAAAATTTTCGATCATTATTGGTATAAAGATACTTAAAAATATTTTTATAAAATGATTTTTTTTTCTATTTTTTTTTTTAATATTAAAGGAGTACATACATATATTGTTACAAAGTATAGTGTATTTAGTATATTTTTTTTTTCATAATTATTTCAAGTTTTCCCACTTTCATTTCCCTTTCGTGTAGATAGATATTGCGTTGTTTTACTGAGAACTAGTATATGTTATGTTATTTAGCTGCGTTATTTACAACTTAGTACGAATACTGGCGTGTCAGTATCCGTTGAGTCGTTCGTATTCCGTGAGGTATTTTCTACCAAAGGTCCAGAATTTGAATTCGATGATGGGGGCTTTCGGTCTTTACATTTTGCGTAAAAGAATACCGCTAATATAGGGAGCAGTATTGCATAAATGGCAATGTAATGATGAGTATCGTGCACATTTAAAGGCATTAGTTCTCTTGATTCCTCATTTTTAATGTTTTTTATATTTTCAGAGACTCTTGCTAACCCTTCTTTGCTAGAGAACTTTACAAAACCTATTTTGCTAGAGAAGTTTGGGATTGGTTGCGACATGTTAACCAGAGTTGCGGAGATATTTAGAGGTGGTATATATGAATTATATATTGCGGTTGTCTTGTCGTTATAGGCTCGGATAGTCAGGTCCGGTGTCTTAAGGTAACATTTTGCGAAAATTTCTATTATCATTGTTCCTTGAAGTCTATGCGTTATAGTAGTGTTCGGACAAATTTCGTCTACCCTATAATCCTTGAGCGACGAGAATAACCACTTATTAGGTTGCGTTAATTGAATCCAAATCGTTGAGAGGTTGGTTTGCCTGATTTCGCATTCTCCGGGGAATGCGTCACTATCGCGTAACAATTGAATTTCGCATGGTGGGGAGTTAGAATTTACGTTATATAGTGGGTGTGTCATCGGGCACAGAAAATGGTGATCTAAATTCCTGCAAATTGTTAGTTCCTCTGAGCTCAGGCTGTAATAGTATTGCTTATCGTCCTCTACTAACAGATATTCGTGATTTGGTTGTATAAATACTAAGTTACTGTGGAACTGGGTCGGTAATGGGATGACCTTATAAAGGTTGAAATTTCCATTGGATGTTAGAGGAATTTTTAGTTCGTATATCACCTTTTGCTTTTGGACCATAGCGCTTGTAGTCATTATTTGGTAAAGCTTGAGAACATCATCTCTGTTTATTATGAGGGGAAGTTTCATGCCATCAGGAGTTTCCTGTTTGATCGTGACAAGCACCTTTCTTAACTGCTCAGGTGTTACTACGCTCGGATGGGGTTTACCACGCTTTGCATCAGTAAGCATGCCTAAAATATCGTTGAGGGTGTTTTCGTATCTAATTATGATTAATGTGACCAGGGAGGTAAGTAATTCGATTTCCACGAGTGAATTTTGATCACGAGTTGAGTTAGAGACCTTATTTACTATTTGACCAAGAGTTTCTAACTTAGCGCTAATTGTGGAGAACTGATTTTCAATAGTCTCTTCTGACCTATTAAATATATTTGCCGTCGTTTCCAAGATAACGGTCTGGTTTCTAACCAGTGCTAGTAGGTGGTTTTCACTCAACCTTAACTTTTCTATCTGTCTATCGTAGAAGACTGCGTCGTCTTCATTCACCAAAAAGAGATTTACTTACAGTACCTATGGCATTTATCAACCCACGTTTACTTCGACGGTTGCCATTCATTAGTAGATCGTACTTATTCATAGTATCGCCTAATAGGTGATTCATTTCTGCAACTGTGCCATTACATATTATTTTCAGATTACTACTACTGTTCAATTGATTACACAACTTATTGATTTCGATAACATAGTGTTCGGCGTGTTGGAGCGCTATCTTTAAATTTCCAAGGTCATAATAAACCACAAGTTTCCATTCGCTGGAGTATAGTTCCGCTTTCCCAATCTCCTCGAAATAAATGCCCGGGCCTTTGGGAATGGAAGTAAATTTAGACGACCCAAGTATGCAGGTTACAAGTCCAAGGAAAGTCAACAATAGATCCATCACCTGAAAATTAGTTTTAAAATGGGCTGAGTACTGTATAACAGAATTTTGCAGTGCCATTAGCAGTGCTTTATTCATAAAAAATTTTGAGGTTGTTGTTGTGTAAAACTTTTAATTTGTTGCCAATTTTAACCACGGTATTCTCACTAGATAGTACTTTTATTATCTCATAAGGGCCTTTCCAAAGAGAGCAGAGTTTATTATTTCTAGTTTGGTTTTTGATTAGAACCTTATCTCCTACATTAAATTGCTTTGGAACTGCTGCTTTATTGTAATATCTTTTGGAGACCTCCTTTTTTCTGTTCAATCTGTCGGTAGCCGTCTGATAGCCATACTGTAAACGCACCCGTAGTTCATTTACGTAGTCATCATAATTATAAGAAATTTTCGGCTTTTGCTCGAGGATACTAGGAACACTAGCTGGGAAACCGTATAACACTTCGTATGGTGTGAGACCAGTACTACTATGCGGTGTAGTGTTATATACGAACATAGCATAAGGGATCCATGTGTCCCATGTGAGAGGGTCATTATTTACATAATGACGAAGATACTCCGCTAGCGTTTTATGGCTCCGCTCTAAAGCTCCGTTAGTTTGAGGGTGATACGGGGTAGTATTAAGTTTCTTTATTTTTAGTAGTTTACATACTTCCGTAAATACTTTACCCAAGAAATTCGCGCCTTGATCGGTTAGTAAAGAAAAAGGCATACCATGTCGGCAGATAATGTTTTCTACGAAAGTTCTTGCTATTGATGGTGCTTCAGCGTTGGGTAACGCGTATGCTTCTGAAAATTTGGTCAGGTCATCCTGAAACGTTAGTATGTATTTTCGGTCGTTGTAACTGGTTGGGAATGGTCCGACTATGTCTAGAGCGATACGCTCAAATGGTTTGCTACTAGTTGTTGTTATTTTCATTGGTACCGGGGGAAGTTTTCCGTTCTTGTTCAATTGGCAAGATGCACACTTACGGATGTAGGTTTTGATGTCTTGCGTCATTGTAGGCCAATAATATCTCGCTTTGATTCTTTTCAAGGTTCGTGATACACCTTGATGGCCTCCAAAAGGGGAGTCGTGATATTCAAATATTGCTTTATTGATGTCGTCAGGATCGTTCAAGAAGGTTCTACTGTCTATGTATAAATATATATTTATACCTTGGTTAATGAAGACTTCCTCCATTAAAGCTTTAAATTCGTTTTTTGTTTTATTGTCAAAGTTCGGTAACGAGAAACCCACCGAGTTCATTTTACCTTTAGTACAAATGCCACGTACATTTTCTAAACATGACTTTACTGTCTTTTGGTCCTTTAAGCTTCTGAGTGGTATCGGCAAAGTTACAATATAGAGTAAACTGGCGTCCCTTTGAGATTCGGCTATCATTTGCCCTACTTCTGGTTTTTTAAAGTCGGGTATCCGTTTACCGAGTATAGTTTCCTCTACAGATTCTAGCAGTGGTAATATAATAACTTTGAGTAATTCTTTTCCACCGGAATATATTGATTCGTTTTTTTCCTGCAGATTTAGGCTCCATTTATTTTTGACGTTTTCCTGTTGTTGCAGATAATCTTTTGGTTCAGATTTCTCTTGTTCCATATTCCTTTTCTGGTTACGTGTAGTGACTAAAACCTTGGTTTCATTTTGCAGTTCAATGTTACTGCAATCAAAACTGATACGACTTAGAGCGTCTGCATTAGTGTTACGTTTACCTGACTTATAAACGATTTTGTATTCGTATTCGTCCAGGAGGATTCTCCATCGCGCTAATCTCGACGTAGGATCCTTGAGGTTTACGAGCCATTGCAATGGTCTGTGGTCTGTGCATATGGTGAATTTTTTTCCATATATATATATGGGCGAAATTGTTTTATGGCGAAAACAATCGCTAGTAGCTCTTTCTCTGTTGTGTTATAACGTGTTTCAGCATCGTTTAGTGTTCGACTTGCGAAACAAATAGGCTTGTCTTGTCCTATAGTACCTTGTGAGAGTATTGCGCCTAACGCAACGTCACTTGCATCAGTCGTAACTACGAATTCTTCATTAAAATTTGGATAAGCTAAAATCGGAGGATTTATGATCTTGTTTTTTAAGGTGATAAATGCTTCATCACAGAAAGCATCCCACTTGAACTCTACATCCTTTTTTAACAGATTGGTTAAAGGCTTAGCTGTTTCTGCGAAATCAGGAATAAATCTGCGATAATAACCTACTAAACCCAGGAAGCATTTAATATCTTTTGCCTTTTTTGGCACTGGGTATGTTTTTACAGATTTAGTTTTAGCTGGGTCGGGTCTGATTCCCGTTTGATTGATAATATGCCCCAAGTAAACTAATTCTCGTTTTACAAAGTGGCACTTTTCAGTTTGGAGTTTAAGATTATGTTGCCTCAACCTGTTAAGGATCTTAGTTAACTTCGCATTGTGGTCGGCTAGATCGTATCCATATATCACTATGTCATCAACATATACAAAACATTCAAGCCCCTGTAAACCCATTAGAACATTGTTCATCAGACGTTGAAACGTTGCGGGTGCATTTTTTAAACCAAATGGCATTCGATTATATTCGTAATGTCCAAATGGTGTGCTAAAGGCGGTTTTTTCCTTATCTATTTCCTCTACTTGAATCTGGTGAAATCCTTTAGCTAGATCAAGTGTACTAAAATATTTAGCTTTGCCCAATTGGTCTCTGTAATATTAGGCAATGGGTATGCATCTCCGACTGTAATTTCATTCAGTTTCCGAAAATCTACTACTACTCTCCATTTTTTGTCACCGGTTGGATCCGTCTTCTTTGGAACCAGTAGAAGGGGAGAATTCCAAGGACTGAAACTAGGACGTATTATTTTGTCTTCAAGCATTTCGTTCACTTGCTTATGAATTTCCTTCTTTTGGCTCTCCGGTAGTCGGTATGGCTTCACAAATATTGGCTGTTTGTACTGTTCTGTTATTATTCTATGCTCTATAGCGTTGGTTGATGTAAGACGATCTCCTTCTAAATAGAAGACATCATTGTACTCTCTACAAATTTGCCGTATACTTTTATTTTCTTCGCGATTGCAATGACTTAAGTCGAGTTTAGACTCCAATTTTGCTAGTCTACGTTTAATATGGCTAGTGAATTGTCCAGGTTGAATTATGTCGAATTTGTTAAGTTCGCTCCACTCCAGGTTTATGTCCTCGAGATTTACTTCCTTTGGTTCTTCCAGAGTGTTCATTACCAACACGTTAATTTCTTCATTTTTTCGCCGTGCTAATGATTCAGCTAGATAAATGCCTGGGCTAATTTGTTTTTTATGTACTACCACGTCTTTGGAATTTGTAAAAGGGATCGCAATCAATTGCTTGCTGCGAGGTTTCAAAGTGACGATACTTTGTTCGTGAGCAGGGGTTCCAGGTATTAACACCTTATTTGGGATATACTGATCACGATTTTTATTACCATCTGTTCCTTTCATCAGACCCTTGTAATCTCTTCGTGTATCAACTCCAGTTTTCTGGCAAAGTTTATCTTCGCTCTGACCATCTCCATTTCTTGTCCGTTTGGGACTTTTACCTAAACGTTCGACCTTGTTTGATTGTAATGCACTATTTTCGAAGTTTACTAGCTTTAATTCTAATTGCGAGTCGCAATAATTTATGCTGCACCTATATTTTGTTAGAAAGTCATTCCCGATAATGCCGTCATAGGTCAAGTTTACATTTCCCGAAAGTATGTGAAACGGATGTCTCAAAGTGATTAATTTATCTGGAGATTGAAATTCTAATGTTCCTTCAATTTTACCAGATGTTCGCACGGAACCTCCTGCTATTGTGGAGATTGTGCAACGTGTAGATTCTTCACTACATGTAACGTGGTTAGTTAAACTTATATTTTCTATAATTTTGCTTTTCAGAAGACTAATATCCGCACCTGTATCGATCAGCAAGGTGAGGTAGTGTTTGTTCGAAGGGTGAAGTTTGATTCGTTTTGCCGGTTCTTTGAACTCCGAACAAAATGATACGGATAATTTAAGGTTCAGTTTTTGTAATTGTGAACATCGGCGGTTACTAATGTTCGAGACGGTTTGCCGACTTCGACCTCTCGAACATGTTCGTTTCCCGTACCCATTTCGTAGGGGTTAACAAAATTTTGGATAGGGTCACACTGTCCTACTGTCGAGTGTCGTATTTCATGGGTTGGATCTCGAGAAGAAGACCCGAGGTCACGTCCTCCTTTAAAGGGATTACGAACTCCCGCTCGATTGGGATCCCGCTCAAACTGAAATTTCACTTGTGGTTGATCAAAATTCGCTCGTGGGCGAGGTAAAACGCGTTTTTTTAAATATCTGCATTCGTCTTGGGAATGGTTGGGCTTGTTACAATACCCGCAAGTTAAGAGTCGTACCTCTTGTTTTATCTGTTTTGGCACAAAATTTGGGAAACCGGTGTTACGATAGCACGTTTTACTGTTATGTCCTGTCTTACCACATGTTTGGCAGATAGGTTTCGAATTGTGGAGGGTTTTGTGAAAAGCTCTAGGTGCTAATAATTGTGAGGTGCGCTCGAGGTGAGCCGCGTGATTTTCCGCATAAGCCACTGCTCTTTTTAGGTCAGTTTCGGCATGTGCTTTGATTATCAGCTTAAGATTTTCGTTCCTCACACCGTCTTCGAATACTTGGATTCCAAGTTTATTGTTTTCTTCAGCGAGAAAATTCCGCACTGTTTCATCGCTGGTGCTGGCAAAAGTAGCTGAGTTAAGGGAGTACAATAAATGGCTAACACGATCACCAAATTCTTTTACTGACTCGTTGGGTCGTTGCTTTGCAGCTAACAATTCGTTTTGAGTAGAGGAACGCGATTTTTCCTCCTTGAAGGCTTTCTCTAATTCCCGTACAAGATCATTCCACTTGGTAAAGGATCTGAACTGAATTAGTTCGAATGCAGGCCCTTGTAGTCTGGTTTTGACTAGCTCCAGGAAAACCTTTTGTTCCGCTTCTGTTTTCGCGGATAAAAACAGGATGTTTCCGCAAGCAATGAATTTTTTCAGGTCTTCGGGGTTGCCACTGAACACCGGCACGATATTGAAAACATCGTTAATGCTCACTTTGAATTCCATCGGACGGCGTTGTAATGGACCGCGCTCGTTCTGGAATGGTAGAACCTCAAAGAGCTCTACAATCGACTGATACTTTCGCGTGAGAATGTTGGTCTCGTAAATTTTCCCGCACTAAATTGAACACAACTATATAACAATAACTTACACGAGAGGGATAATTAATAAAACGAAATGACACGAAAGGGGAATGAATTACACTTTTTCTTAGATTAAAAATAAGGTGCTTAATTAAAATAAAAATACTTCTTCGCTTACGCTTGGTCCCGTTTGTTCGCTGTTGTTGACTTCTTTTCCGCGTATTCGACTTTTCCTGCTGCTATTCCTGCTGCTATTTCCGTTTTCGCTTCGTTTGTGTGCGAAGATGTTCCCGTCTTGCTGAGGGCTTTGCGAGGGACGAAATCCAGCTTCCGCTGCTTTGCCGCTTTGCTGCTTTGCTGCTTTGCCGCTTTGCTGCTTTGCTGCTTTGCTGCTTTGCTGCTTTGCCGCTTTGTTGCTTTGCCGCTTTGCCGCTTTGCTGCTTTGCCCGGCGAGCTTCACGCCCTAAAGTTGAGGAATCCGGGTCTTTTATTTTACACTGCCCACTGTTTGCCAAATACCTACGCTCTAAAGCTGGCAAGGTCTTACAGTCGTGGGGCTTCTAACACTTCTGTTCTAAACTTTTGTTTGTTTCAACTTTTTTTTTAGGGAATTATCCCACCGCTGCCACCAAAATGTTGTGACTCCAAGACACCGTGCTTTGCCGTGTATTGGCGGAAGAGTGTCTGGGTATTCGCAAAAAATATATTAAACGCTAATTAGATTAATTTAGATGTTTTATTATAGACTCTTTCCCTCCGACTGACGTTCGCCTCTCAACCTAGCCGTTTTCTTCGGTACACTTTTTCAACTTATCGCACACGCAAGTACTTTTTCTTTGATCGATGTATCGATCAGCAATTTCTCTCAATAACCTTTGGCTATTATGAGGTATGCATTTCTCGTAGTGCATGGCGGTTCAATGTCCGTAAACATGTAATGTACATGTTTATTTGTGCGTTGAAGTGATTTTTGCACTTCATAGAAATTGGGTGCAGCGCGTGCAGTTGCGGGGTCACAACAGCCAAAACATGTCACAATCCAACTGCGAGCAAATGACCCGAAAAAGGGCGCAAACCGTGCGGAGCACCCTAGCGGGCGAGGAAATCCAGTGTTTTTCGCGAAAAAATCAAAAGCCCGCGAACGGCAGCCAAAACATGTCACAATCCAACTGCAAGCAAATGACCCGAAAAAGGGCGCAAAACGTGCGGAGCACCCTAGCGGGCGAGGAAATCCAGTGTTTTTCGCGAAAAAATCAAAAGCCCGCGAACGGCAGCCAAAACATGTCACAATCCAACTGCGAGCAAATGACCCGAAAAAGGGCGCAAAACGTGCGGAGCACCCTAGCGGGCGAGGAAATCCAGTGTTTTTCGCGAAAAAATCAAAAGCCCGCGAACGGCAGCCAAAACATGTCACAATCCAACTGCGAGCAAATGACCCGAAAAAGGGCGCAAAACGTGCGGAGCACCCTAGCGGGCGAGGAAATCCAGTGTTTTTCGCGAAAAAATCAAAAGCCCGCGAACGGCAGCCAAAACATGTCACAATCCAACTGCAAGCAAATGACCCGAAAAAGGGCGCAAAACGTGCGGAGCACCCTAGCGGGCGAGGAAATCCAGTGTTTTTCGCGAAAAAATCAAAAGCCCGCGAACGGCAGCCAAAACATGTCACAATCCAACTGCGAGCAAATGACCCGAAAAAGGGCGCAAAACGTGCGGAGCACCCTAGCGGGCGAGGAAATCCAGTGTTTTTCGCGAAAAAATCAAAAGCCCGCGAACGGCAGCCAAAACATGTCACAATCCAACTGCGAGCAAATGACCCGAAAAAGGGCGCAAAACGTGCGGAGCACCCTAGCGGGCGAGGAAATCCAGTTTTTTCCGCGAAAAAATCAAAAGCCCGCGAACGGCAGCCAAAACATAACACAATCCAACTGCAAGCAAATGACCCGAAAAAGGGCGCAAAACGTGCGGAGCACCCTAGCGGGCGAGGAAATCCAGTGTTTTTCGCGAAAAAATCAAAAGCCCGCGAACGGCAGCCAAAACATGTCACAATCCAACTGCGAGCAAATGACCCGAAAAAGGGCGCAAAACGTGCGGAGCACCCTAGCGGGCGAGGAACTCTAGTTTTTTCCGCGAAAAAATCAAAAGCCCGCGAACGGCAGCCAAAACATAACACAATCCAACTGCAAGCAAATGACCCGAAAAAGGGCGCAAAACGTGCGGAGCACCCTAGCGGGCGAGGAAATCCAGTGTTTTTCGCGAAAAAATCAAAAGCCCGCGAACGGCAGCCAAAACATGTCACAATCCAACTGCGAGCAAATGACCCGAAAAAGGGCGCAAAACGTGCGGAGCACCCTAGCGGGCGAATAAATCCAGTGTTTTTCGCGAAAAAATCAAAAGCCCGCGAACGGCAGCCAAAACATGTCACAATCCAACTGCGAGCAAATGACCCGAAAAAGGGCGCAAAACGTGCGGAGCACCCTAGCGGGCGAGGAACTCCAGTTTTTTCCGCGAAAAAATCAAAAGCCCGCGAACGGCAGCCAAAACATAACACAATCCAACTGCAAGCAAATGACCCGAAAAAGGGCGCAAAACGTGCGGAGCACCCTAGCGGGCGAGGAAATCCAGTGTTTTTCGCGAAAAAATCAAAAGCCCGCGAACGGCAGCCAAAACATGTCACAATCCAACTGCGAGCAAATGACCCGAAAAAGGGCGCAAAACGTGCGGAGCACCCTAGCGGGCGAGGAACTCCAGTTTTTTCCGCGAAAAAATCAAAAGCCCGCGAACGGCAGCCAAAACATAACACAATCCAACTGCAAGCAAATGACCCGAAAAAGGGCGCAAAACGTGCGGAGCACCCAAGCGGGCGAGGAAATCCAGTGTTTTTCGCGAAAAAATCAAAAGCCCGCGAACGGCAGCCAAAACATGTCACAATCCAACTGCGAGCAAATGACCCGAAAAAGGGCGCAAAACGTGCGGAGCACCCTAGCGGGCGAGGAAATCCAGTTTTTTCCGCGAAAAAATCAAAAGCCCGCGAACGGCAGCCAAAACATGTCACAATCCAACTGCAAGCAAATGACCCGAAAAAGGGCGCAAAACGTGCGGAGCACCCTAGCGGGCGAGGAAATCCAGTGTTTTTCGCGAAAAAATCAAAAGCCCGCGAACGGCAGCCAAAACATGTCACAATCCAACTGCGAGCAAATGACCCGAAAAAGGGCGCAAAACGTGCGGAGCACCCTAGCGGGCGAGGAACTCCAGTTTTTTCCGCGAAAAAATCAAAAGCCCGCGAACGGCAGCCAAAACATAACACAATCCAACTGCGAGCAAATGACCCGAAAAAGGGCGCAAAACGTGCGGAGCACCCTAGCGGGCGAGGAAATCCAGTTTTTTCCGCGAAAAAATCAAAAGCCCGCGAACGGCAGCCAAAACATGTCACAATCCAACTGCGAGCAAATGACCCGAAAAAAGGCGCAAAACGTGCGGAGCACCCTAGCGGGCGAGGAAATCCAAATTTTTCCGCGAAAAAATCAAAAGCCCGCGAACGGCAGCCAAAACATGTCACAATCCAACTGCGAGCAAATGACCCGAAAAAGGGCGCAAAACGTGCGGAGCACCCTAGCGGGCGAGGAAATCCAGTGTTTTTCGCGAAAAAATCAAAAGCCCGCGAACGGCAGCCAAAACATGTCACAATCCAACTGCGAGCAAATGACCCGAAAAAGGGCGCAAAACGTGCGGAGCACCCTAGCGGGCAAGGAAATCCAGTTTTTTCCGCGAAAAAATCAAAAGCCCGCGAACGGCAGCCAAAACATGTCACAATCCAACTGCGAGCAAATGACCCGAAAAAGGGCGCAAAACGTGCGGAGCACCCTAGCGGGCGAGGAAATCCAGTGTTTTTCGCGAAAAAATCAAAAGCCCGCGAACGGCAGCCAAAACATGTCACAATCCAACTGCGAGCAAATGACCCGAAAAAGGGCGCAAAACGTGCGGAGCACCCTAGCGGGCGAGGAAATCCAAATTTTTCCGCGAAAAAATCAAAAGCCCGCGAACGGCAGCCAAAACATGTCACAATCCAACTGCGAGCAAATGACCCGAAAAAGGGCGCAAAACGTGCGGAGCACCCTAGCGGGCGAGGAAATCCAGTGTTTTTCGCGAAAAAATCAAAAGCCCGCGAACGGCAGCCAAAACATGTCACAATCCAACTGCGAGCAAATGACCCGAAAAAGGGCGCAAAACGTGCGGAGCACCCTAGCGGGCGAGGAAATCCAAATTTTTCCGCGAAAAAATCAAAAGCCCGCGAACGGCAGCCAAAACATGTCACAATCCAACTGCGAGCAAATGACCCGAAAAAGGGCGCAAAACGTGCGGAGCACCCTAGCGGGCGAGGAAATCCAGTGTTTTTCGCGAAAAAATCAAAAGCCCGCGAACGGCAGCCAAAACATGTCACAATCCAACTGCGAGCAAATGACCCGAAAAAGGGCGCAAAACGTGCGGAGCACCCTAGCGGGCGAGGAAATCCAGTGTTTTTCGCGAAAAAATCAAAAGCCCGCGAACGGCAGCCAAAACATGTCACAATCCAACTGCGAGCAAATGACCCGAAAAAGGGCGCAAAACGTGCGGAGCACCCTAGCGGGCGAGCAAATCCAGTGTTTTTCGCGAAAAAATCAAAAGCCCGCGAACGGCAGCCAAAACATGTCACAATCCAACTGCGAGCAAATGACCCGAAAAAGGGCGCAAAACGTGCGGAGCACCCTAGCGGGCGAGGAAATCCAGTGTTTTTCGCGAAAAAATCAAAAGCCCGCGAACGGCAGCCAAAACATGTCACAATCCAACTGCGAGCAAATGACCCGAAAAAGGGCGCAAAACGTGCGGAGCACCCTAGCGGGCGAGGAAATCCAGTTTTTTCCGCGAAAAAATCAAAAGCCCGCGAACGGCAGCCAAAACATGTCACAATCCAACTGCAAGCAAATGACCCGAAAAAGGGCGCAAAACGTGCGGAGCACCCTAGCGGGCGAGGAAATCCAGTGTTTTTCGCGAAAAAATCAAAAGCCCGCGAACGGCAGCCAAAACATGTCACAATCCAACTGCGAGCAAATGACCCGAAAAAGGGCGCAAAACGTGCGGAGCACCCTAGCGGGCGAGGAACTCCAGTTTTTTCCGCGAAAAAATCAAAAGCCCGCGAACGGCAGCCAAAACATAACACAATCCAACTGCGAGCAAATGACCCGAAAAAGGGCGCAAAACGTGCGGAGCACCCTAGCGGGCGAGGAAATCCAGTTTTTTCCGCGAAAAAATCAAAAGCCCGCGAACGGCAGCCAAAACATGTCACAATCCAACTGCGAGCAAATGACCCGAAAAAGGCGCAAAACGTGCGGAGCACCCTAGCGGGCGAGGAAATCCAAATTTTTCCGCGAAAAAATCAAAAGCCCGCGAACGGCAGCCAAAACATGTCACAATCCAACTGCGAGCAAATGACCCGAAAAAGGGCGCAAAACGTGCGGAGCACCCTAGCGGGCGAGGAAATCCAGTGTTTTTCGCGAAAAAATCAAAAGCCCGCGAACGGCAGCCAAAACATGTCACAATCCAACTGCGAGCAAATGACCCGAAAAAGGGCGCAAAACGTGCGGAGCACCCTAGCGGGCAAGGAAATCCAGTTTTTTCGCGAAAAAATCAAAAGCCCGCGAACGGCAGCCAAAACATGTCACAATCCAACTGCGAGCAAATGACCCGAAAAAGGGCGCAAAACGTGCGGAGCACCCTAGCGGGCGAGGAAATCCAGTGTTTTTCGCGAAAAAATCAAAAGCCCGCGAACGGCAGCCAAAACATGTCACAATCCAACTGCGAGCAAATGACCCGAAAAAGGGCGCAAAACGTGCGGAGCACCCTAGCGGGCGAGGAAATCCAAATTTTTCCGCGAAAAAATCAAAAGCCCGCGAACGGCAGCCAAAACATGTCACAATCCAACTGCGAGCAAATGACCCGAAAAAGGGCGCAAAACGTGCGGAGCACCCTAGCGGGCGAGGAAATCCAGTGTTTTTCGCGAAAAAATCAAAAGCCCGCGAACGGCAGCCAAAACATGTCACAATCCAACTGCGAGCAAATGACCCGAAAAAGGGCGCAAAACGTGCGGAGCACCCTAGCGGGCGAGGAAATCCAAATTTTTCCGCGAAAAAATCAAAAGCCCGCGAACGGCAGCCAAAACATGTCACAATCCAACTGCGAGCAAATGACCCGAAAAAGGGCGCAAAACGTGCGGAGCACCCTAGCGGGCGAGGAAATCCAGTGTTTTTCGCGAAAAAATCAAAAGCCCGCGAACGGCAGCCAAAACATGTCACAATCCAACTGCGAGCAAATGACCCGAAAAAGGGCGCAAAACGTGCGGAGCACCCTAGCGGGCGAGGAAATCCAGTGTTTTTCGCGAAAAAATCAAAAGCCCGCGAACGGCAGCCAAAACATGTCACAATCCAACTGCGAGCAAATGACCCGAAAAAGGGCGCAAAACGTGCGGAGCACCCTAGCGGGCGAGCAAATCCAGTGTTTTTCGCGAAAAAATCAAAAGCCCGCGAACGGCAGCCAAAACATGTCACAATCCAACTGCGAGCAAATGACCCGAAAAAGGGCGCAAAACGTGCGGAGCACCCTAGCGGGCGAGGAAATCCAGTGTTTTTCGCGAAAAAATCAAAAGCCCGCGAACGGCAGCCAAAACATGTCACAATCCAACTGCGAGCAAATGACCCGAAAAAGGGCGCAAAACGTGCGGAGCACCCTAGCGGGCGAGGAAATCCAGTGTTTTTCGCGAAAAAATCAAAAGCCCGCGAACGGCAGCCAAAACATGTCACAATCCAACTGCGAGCAAATGACCCGAAAAAGGGCGCAAATTGTGCGGAGCACCCTAGCGGGCGAGGAAATCCAAATTTTTCCGCGAAAAAATCAAAAGCCCGCGAACGGCAGCCAAAACATGTCACAATCCAACTGCGAGCAAATGACCCGAAAAAGGGCGCAAAACGTGCGGAGCACCCTAGCGGGCGAGGAAATTCAGTGTTTTTCGCGAAAAAATCAAAAGCCCGCGAACGGCAGCCAAAACATGTCACAATCCAACTGCGAGCAAATGACTCGAAAAAGGGCGCAAAACGTGCGGAGCACCCTAGCGGGCGAGGAAATCCAGTGTTTTTCGCGAAAAAATCAAAAGCCCGCGAACGGCAGCCAAAACATGTCACAATCCAACTGCGAGCAAATGACCCGAAAAAGGGCGCAAAACGTGCGGAGCACCCTAGCGGGCGAGGAAATCCAAATTTTTCCGCGAAAAAATCAAAAGCCCGCGAACAGCAGCCAAAACATGTCACAATCCAACTGCGAGCAAATGACCCGAAAAAGGGCGCAAAACGTGCGGAGCACCCTAGCGGGCGAGGAAATCCAGTGTTTTTCGCGAAAAAATCAAAAGCCCGCGAACGGCAGCCAAAACATGTCACAATCCAACTGCGAGCAAATGACCCGAAAAAGGGCGCAAAACGTGCGGAGCACCCTAGCGGGCGAGGAAATCCAGTGTTTTTCGCGAAAAAATCAAAAGCCCGCGAACGGCAGCCAAAACATGTCACAATCCAACTGCGAGCAAATGACCCGAAAAAGGGCGCAAAACGTGCGGAGCAACCTAGCGGGCGAGGAAATCCAAATTTTTCCGCGAAAAAATCAAAAGCCCGCGAACGGCAGCCAAAACATGTCACAATCCAACTGCGAGCAAATGATCCGAAAAAGGGCGCAAAACGTGCGGAGCACCCTAGCGGGCGAGGAAATCCAGTGTTTTTCGCGAAAAAATCAAAAGCCCGCGAACGGCAGCCAAAACATGTCACAATCCAACTGCGAGCAAATGACCCGAAAAAGGGCGCAAAACGTGCGGAGCACCCTAGCGGGCGAGGAAATCCAGTGTTTTTCGCGAAAAAATCAAAAGCCCGCGAACAGCAGCCAAAACATGTCACAATCCAACTGCGAGCAAATGACCCGAAAAAGGGCGCAAAACGTGCGGAGCACCCTAGCGGGCGAGGAAATCCAGTGTTTTTCGCGAAAAAATCAAAAGCCCGCGAACGGCAGCCAAAACATGTCACAATCCAACTGCGAGCAAATGACCCGAAAAAGGGCGCAAAACGTGCGGAGCACCCTAGCGGGCGAGGAAATCCAAATTTTTCCGCGAAAAAATCAAAAGCCCGCGAACGGCAGCCAAAACATGTCACAATCCAACTGCGAGCAAATGACCCGAAAAAGGGCGCAAAACGTGCGGAGCACCCTAGCGGGCGAGGAAATCCAGTGTTTTTCGCGAAAAAATCAAAAGCCCGCGAACGGCAGCCAAAACATGTCACAATCCAACTGCAAGCAAATGACCCGAAAAAGGGCGCAAAACGTGCGGAGCACCCTAGCGGGCGAGGAAATCCAGTGTTTTTCGCGAAAAAATCAAAAGCCCGCGAACGGCAGCCAAAACAAGTCACAATCCAACTGCGAACAAATGACCCGAAAAAGGGCGCAAAACGTGCGGAGCACCCTAGCGGGCGAGGAAATCCAGTTTTTTCCGCGAAAAAATAAAAAGCCCGCGAACGGCAGCCAAAACATGTCACAATCCAACTGCGAGCAAATGACCCGAAAAAGGGCGCAAAACGTGCGGAGCACCCTAGCGGGCGAGGAAATCCAAATTTTTCCGCGAAAAAATCAAAAGCCCGCGAACGGCAGCCAAAACATGTCACAATCCAACTGCTGAGCAAATGACCCGAAAAAGGGCGCAAAACGTGCGGAGCACCCTAGCGGGCGAGGAAATCCAAATTTTTCCGCGAAAAAATCAAAAGCCCGCGAACGGCAGCCAAAACATGTCACAATCCAACTGCGATCAAATGACCCGAAAAAGGGCGCAAAACGTGCGGAGCACCCTAGCGGGCGAGGAAATCCAAATTTTTCCGCGAAAAAATCAAAAGCCCGCGAACGGCAGCCAAAACATGTCACAATCCAACTGCGAGCAAATGACCCGAAAAAGGGCGCAAAACGTGCGGAGCACCCTAGCGGGCGAGGAAATCCAGTGTTTTTCGCGAAAAAATCAAAAGCCCGCGAACGGCAGCCAAAACATGTCACAATCCAACTGCAAGCAAATGACCCGAAAAAGGGCGCAAAACGTGCGGAGCACCCTAGCGGGCGAGGAAATCCAGTGTTTTTCGCGAAAAAATCAAAAGCCCGCGAACGGCAGCCAAAACATGTCACAATCCAACTGCGAGCAAATGACCCGAAAAAGGGCGCAAAACGTGCGGAGCACCCTAGCGGGCGAGGAAATCCAGTTTTTTCCGCGAAAAAATCAAAAGCCCGCGAACGGCAGCCAAAACATGTCAAAATCCAACTGTGAGCAAATGACCCGAAAAAGGGCGCAAAACGTGCGGAGCACCCTAGCGGGCGAGGAAATCCAAATTTTTCCGCGAAAAAATCAAAAGCCCGCGAACGGCAGCCAAAACGTGTCACAATCCAACTGCGATCAAATGACCCGAAAAAGGGCGCAAAACGTGCGGAGCACCCTAGCGGGCGAGGAAATCCAAATTTTTCCGCGAAAAAATCAAAAGCCCGCGAACGGCAGCCAAAACATGTCACAATCCAACTGCGAGCAAATGACCCGAAAAAGGGCGCAAAACGTGCGGAGCACCCTAGCGGGCGAGGAAATCCAGTGTTTTTCGCGAAAAAATCAAAAGCCCGCGAACGGCAGCCAAAACATGTCACAATCCAACTGCAAGCAAATGACCCGAAAAAGGGCGCAAAACGTGCGGAGCACCCTAGCGGGCGAGGAAATCCAGTGTTTTTCGCGAAAAAATCAAAAGCCCGCGAACGGCAGCCAAAACATGTCACAATCCAACTGCGAGCAAATGACCCGAAAAAGGGCGCAAAACGTGCGGAGCACCCTAGCGGGCGAGGAAATCCAAATTTTTCCGCGAAAAAATCAAAAGCCCGCGAACGGCAGCCAAAACATGTCACAATCCAACTGCGAGCAAATGACCCGAAAAAGGGCGCAAAACGTGCGGAGCACCCTAGCGGGCGAGGAAATCCAGTGTTTTTCGCGAAAAAATCAAAAGCCCGCGAACGGCAGCCAAAACATGTCACAATCCAACTGCAAGCAAATGACCCGAAAAAGGGCGCAAAACGTGCGGAGCACCCTAGCGGGCGAGGAAATCCAAATTTTTCCGCGAAAAAATCAAAAGCCCGCGAACGGCAGCCAAAACATGTCACAATCCAACTGCGATCAAATGACCCGAAAAAGGGCGCAAAACGTGCGGAGCACCCTAGCGGGCGAGGAAATCCAAATTTTTCCGCGAAAAAATCAAAAGCCCGCGAACGGCAGCCAAAACATGTCACAATCCAACTGCGAGCAAATGACCCGAAAAAGGGCGCAAAACGTGCGGAGCACCCTAGCGGGCGAGGAAATCCAGTGTTTTTCGCGAAAAAATCAAAAGCCCGCGAACGGCAGCCAAAACATGTCACAATCCAACTGCAAGCAAATGACCCGAAAAAGGGCGCAAAACGTGCGGAGCACCCTAGCGGGCGAGGAAATCCAGTGTTTTTCGCGAAAAAATCAAAAGCCCGCGAACGGCAGCCAAAACATGTCACAATCCAACTGCGAGCAAATGACCCGAAAAAGGGCGCAAAACGTGCGGAGCACCCTAGCGGGCGAGGAAATCCAAATTTTTCCGCGAAAAAATCAAAAGCCCGCGAACGGCAGCCAAAACATGTCACAATCCAACTGTGAGCAAATGACCCGAAAAAGGGCGCAAAACGTGCGGAGCACCCTAGCGGGCGAGGAAATCCAAATTTTTCCGCGAAAAAATCAAAAGCCCGCGAACGGCAGCCAAAACATGTCACAATCCAACTGCGATCAAATGACCCGAAAAAAGGGCGCAAAACGTGCGGAGCACCCTAGCGGGCGAGGAAATCCAAATTTTTCCGCGAAAAAATCAAAAGCCCGCGAACGGCAGCCAAAACATGTCACAATCCAACTGCGAGCAAATGACCCGAAAAAGGGCGCAAAACGTGCGGAGCACCCTAGCGGGCGAGGAAATCCAGTGTTTTTCGCGAAAAAATCAAAAGCCCGCGAACGGCAGCCAAAACATGTCACAATCCAACTGCAAGCAAATGACCCGAAAAAGGGCGCAAAACGTGCGGAGCACCCTAGCGGGCGAGGAAATCCAGTGTTTTTCGCGAAAAAATCAAAAGCCCGCGAACGGCAGCCAAAACATGTCACAATCCAACTGCGAGCAAATGACCCGAAAAAGGGCGCAAAACGTGCGGAGCACCCTAGCGGGCGAGGAAATCCAGTTTTTTCCGCGAAAAAATCAAAAGCCCGCGAACGGCAGCCAAAACATGTCACAATCCAACTGTGAGCAAATGACCCGAAAAAGGGCGCAAAACGTGCGGAGCACCCTAGCGGGCGAGGAAATCCAAATTTTTCCGCGAAAAAATCAAAAGCCCGCGAACGGCAGCCAAAACATGTCACAATCCAACTGCGATCAAATGACCCGAAAAAGGGCGCAAAACGTGCGGAGCACCCTAGCGGGCGAGGAAATCCAAATTTTTCCGCGAAAAAATCAAAAGCCCGCGAACGGCAGCCAAAACATGTCACAATCCAACTGCGAGCAAATGACCCGAAAAAGGGCGCAAAACGTGCGGAGCACCCTAGCGGGCGAGGAAATCCAGTGTTTTTCGCGAAAAAATCAAAAGCCCGCGAACGGCAGCCAAAACATGTCACAATCCAACTGCAAGCAAATGACCCGAAAAAGGGCGCAAAACGTGCGGAGCACCCTAGCGGGCGAGGAAATCCAGTGTTTTTCGCGAAAAAATCAAAAGCCCGCGAACGGCAGCCAAAACATGTCACAATCCAACTGCGAGCAAATGACCCGAAAAAGGGCGCAAAACGTGCGGAGCACCCTAGCGGGCGAGGAAATCCAAATTTTTCCGCGAAAAAATCAAAAGCCCGCGAACGGCAGCCAAAACATGTCACAATCCAACTGCGAGCAAATGACCCGAAAAAGGGCGCAAAACGTGCGGAGCACCCTAGCGGGCGAGGAAATCCAGTGTTTTTCGCGAAAAAATCAAAAGCCCGCGAACGGCAGCCAAAACATGTCACAATCCAACTGCAAGCAAATGACCCGAAAAAGGGCGCAAAACGTGCGGAGCACCCTAGCGGGCGAGGAAATCCAGTGTTTTTCGCGAAAAAATCAAAAGCCCGCGAACGGCAACCCAAAACATGTCACAATCCAACTGCGAGCAAATGACCCGAAAAAGGGCGCAAAACGTGCGGAGCACCCTAGCGGGCGAGGAAATCCAAATTTTTCCGCGAAAAAATCAAAAGCCCGCGAACGGCAGCCAAAACATGTCACAATCCAACTGCGAGCAAATGACCCAAAAAAGAGCGCAAAACGTGCGGAGCACCCTAGCGGGCGAGGAAATCCAAATTTTTCCGCGAAAAAATCAAAAGCCCGCGAACGGCAGCCAAAACATGTCACAATCCAACTGCGAGCAAATGACCCGAAAAAGGGCGCAAAACGTGCGGAGCACCCTAGCGGGCGAGGAAATCCAAATTTTTCCGCGAAAAAATCAAAAGCCCGCGAACGGCAGCCAAAACATGTCACAATCCAACTGCGAGCAAATGACCCGAAAAAGGGCGCAAAACGTGCGGAGCACCCTAGCGGGCGAGGAAATCCAGTGTTTTTCGCGAAAAAATCAAAAGCCCGCGAACGGCAGCCAAAACATGTCACAATCCAACTGCAAGCAAATGACCCGAAAAAGGGCGCAAAACGTGCGGAGCACCCTAGCGGGCGAGGAAATCCAGTTTTTTCCGCGAAAAAATAAAAAGCCCGCGAACGGCAGCCAAAACATGTCACAATCCAACTTCTAGCAAATGACCCGAAAATGGGCGCAAAACGTGCGGAGCACCCTAGCGGGCGAGGAAATCCAAATTTTTCCGCGAAAAAATCAAAAGCCCGCGAACGGCAGCCAAAACATGTCACAATCCAACTGTGAGCAAATGACCCGAAAAAGGGCGCAAAACGTGCGGAGCACCCTAGCGGGCGAGGAAATCCAAATTTTTCCGCGAAAAAATCAAAAGCCCGCGAACGGCAGCCAAAACATGTCACAATCCAACTGCGAGCAAATGACCCGAAAAAGGGCGCAAAACGTGCGGAGCACCCTAGCGGGCGAGGAAATCCAAATTTTTCCGCGGAAAAAATCAAAAGCCCGCGAACGGCAGCCAAAACATGTCACAATCCAACTGCGAGCAAATGACCCGAAAAAGGGCGCAAAACGTGCGGAGCACCCTAGCGGGCGAGGAAATCCAGTGTTTTTCGCGAAAAAATCAAAAGCCCGCGAACGGCAGCCAAAACATGTCACAATCCAACTGCAAGCAAATGACCCGAAAAAGGGCGCAAAACGTGCGGAGCACCCTAGCGGGCGAGGAAATCCAGTGTTTTCCGCGAAAAAATCAAAAGCCCGCGAACGGCAGCCAAAACATGTCACAATCCAACTGTGAGCAAATGACCCGAAAAAGGGCGCAAAACGTGCGGAGCACCCTAGCGGGCGAGGAAATCCAGTGTTTTTCGCGAAAAAATCAAAAGCCCGCGAACGGCAGCCAAAACATGTCACAATCCAACTGCGAGCAAATGACCCGAAAAAGGGCGCAAAACGTGCGGAGCACCCTAGCGGGCGAGGAAATCCAGTTTTTTCCGCGAAAAAATAAAAAGCCCGCGAACGGCAGCCAAAACATCTCACAATCCAACTGCGAGCAAATGACCCGAAAAGGGGCGCAAAACGTGCGGAGCACCCTAGCGGGCGAGGAAATCCAATTTTTTCCGCGAAAAAATCAAAAGCCCGCGAACGGCAGCCAAAACATGTCACAATCCAACTGCGAGCAAATGACCCGAAATAGGGCGCAAAACGTGCGGAGCACCCTAGCGGGCGAGGAAATCCAGTGTTTTTCGCGAAAAAATCAAAAGCCCGCGAACGGCAGCCAAAACATGTCACAATCCAACTGCGAGCAAATGACCCGAAAAAGGGCGCAAAACGTGCGGAGCACCCTAGCGGGCGAGGAAATCCAGTGTTTTTCGCGAAAAAATCAAAGCCCGCGAACGGCAGCCAAAACATGTCACAATCCAACTGCGAGCAAATGACCCGAAAAAGGGCGCAAAACGTGCGGAGCACCCTAGCGGGCGAGGAAATCCAAATTTTTCCGCGAAAAAATCAAAAGCCCGCGAACGGCAGCCAAAACATGTCACAATCCAACTGCGAGCAAATGACCCAAAAAAGGGCGCAAAACGTGCGGAGCACCCAAGCGGGCGAGGAAATCCAAATTTTTCCGCGAAAAAATCAAAAGCCCGCGAACGGCAGCCAAAACATGTCACAATCCAACTGCGAGCAAATGACCCGAAAAAGGGCGCAAAACGTGCGGAGCACCCTAGCGGGCGAGGAAATCCAAATTTTTCCGCGAAAAAATCAAAAGCCCGCGAACGGCAGCCAAAACATGTCACAATCCAACTGCGAGCAAATGACCCGAAAAAGGGCGCAAAACGTGCGGAGCACCCTAGCGGGCGAGGAAATCCAGTGTTTTTCGCGAAAAAATCAAAAGCCCGCGAACGGCAGCCAAAACATGTCACAATCCAACTGCAAGCAAATGACCCGAAAAAGGGCGCAAAACGTGCGGAGCACCCTAGCGGGCGAGGAAATCCAGTTTTTTCCGCGAAAAAATAAAAAGCCCGCGAACGGCAGCCAAAACATGTCAC